>JAODAL010015847.1:0-82529 GCA_025379985.1 Phyllomedusa bahiana
CCCCCCGAAATGTGGGAGACTCCTTTTGTAAAGATAAAATAGGCAGGGATAGCCAGGATTTCAACACCCTATCCCTTATGCTCAATTAGATCACCCATGCCGCCTCAACCAAACTTTGAAAAATGAGTCTTCTGGCTACCTGCATGAGTACTATTCTGATGCTGCAATTGCCTGATGCCCCACATTTGCTGCCTTTTGCCCCGTCACCCAACCACCCCCCTTTTCCCAGGGACTTATTGCCCCACCACCTCCCCATCTTCATGGGCCCTATGTGATTCTGATGCTCCCCGCTCCCGCCCCCCTCAATCTGTCTTTGCACTTGTGGCCTAATGATGTGCTGCCCCCAATAAATTTGTCATGTACCACTCTTAGCCTACAAATTTTCCCTCCCCCACCCCCCTTTAATTTATCAATTGCCACTTGTGGCCTACTGATGTTGCCTCCCCCTCCAAAATCTGTCTTGTGCCACTTGTGGCCTAACCATGCTGCTGTCAACTGCCCAATGTTCACTCAAAAAGTTTGTTTTAAAGGGATTATAATTTTTTGCAGTGATATAGGAAAAAATCCTTTTTGTTTAAAAAAATTTTGAGTAATTTCAATTTTATGGCCAGTTTTTTAAGTGGCCCCTGTGGATAAAGAAAAAATGGCAATGAGGCAAGGCAGGTTTTAGACGTTGATTTGGGGTTGTCAAATGATTTTTCTGACCTAAAGGGTATTCAAAAAAATTATACAGCTTATCGGCTATATTAAAATCCTGGGGGGGAAGCACAAACACTAAACTTTATATTAAATCACGTATTATCCCTAGTGGACTTAGAATTTATTAACACCTGTACTAGATACAGTCTGAACCCTTGTTGGTAGAGGGGGAAAACGAATTATAGATAGCTCGGTACGACTTATAAAAATTTCTACTTAGAGGAAAATAAAACTTTTAAAAAGACCTTCAACTCTAAAAATTGAAGAACAGGCATCAAAATCGGGGGATCCGATTTTAGTAGGAGAGAACAAAGTTTAAAAAATTTTCATAGAAAAAATCAGACGGATTGAAGGCAGTAAACGAAAACAATATTGAGGGACCTCCGGGAAATTTCAAGGAGGAAAGGTTTTTAAATTTTTCAAAAACCAAACCTATCCCCCCTAGGGAATTATATCTCTGCCAGAACCTCGGAATAATTCCCCCAAAATCTGTCAGGTCCGGGGGAGAAAAAGGGATCTCGAGCTAGAAAATGGGGTCCTGCCAGAACTCAGGAGGAAGGGGAGGCATATGGTTTTATCCCCTCACCCTCTGGAAAATTCCAAACCCCTCCTTTTTTGAGGGCTGGGGGGCCCCTGCACCCGGGGCCGGGGAACCCGTCGAAAAAACAAAATCAGAAACATAGAAAATTTAAATCGACAGATAGGCACTTGAATAATGTAAATTACAGATTTTACAGAGGGGTCTGAATTTGTCCCACCATAATTTAGTGATTTTTCAGGGACCAAAGATCTACACCTGTTTGTGCGTAAGCTCAATGGCACAAATTTTTTAAAATTAAAGATCAAATTTGAATGCCAGAATTGGGGTTACAGCACAGGATTAGAGGGGTATCCTACTTTGTGCCCCTTTGGGAGGGGAAACAATAGAAGGTAAACAAAATTGAAACTTAAAATAGGGAAATGCCCGGTCAGTTAGTACAGTAAAATTTGATCTTTTTTTGCAATTTCTAAAGAAAACCCGGATTTTGTTTTGGGGAAACAGGGCTACTTTCCAAATAATCTTAGACAGATAAATGGAGCTTGTCAGCACGGGGAACGGGATAAATTATAATTTTTAAAACCCCCTCGAAAAGGGGGAAATATAGTTATTTAAATCATGACTTATAAACAGTGTGAAATGATTTTTCTTAGGGCAAAAGGCATTATGATATTTACCCACGCCCCGCAGCAAATTTTACTATGAAATTGGAGAAGTTATTTGGGGTTAAAGGAGGGGTTTTTTAAAAAAACACCCAGGGAATTAAATTCATGTCCCATCAAACCCTAAAATCCCAAATTTTTTTACGACCCCCAAAGTTTTAAAAGGGGCTGACCCCACTAAAAGGAAACCCCAAATATCTCGGCGTGGTCAATTTACCAAAATGTGGGGATTTATATAGATAATATCTTACGGTTTTTTGTAACCAATTGCCATTACTAGAGAACTTCGGATTTAGGCGAGGGAAGGGTTACAGTAAATAAAAGAAGTTTTTTTGGGGTTCTATAGATGTAAAATTTTTATATAGTAATATCCCAATAAAATTTGGATTCAAGCAGTTGAATTTTTTTTTGTCTACAGAAGATAGACAGGCCACAATTTTTGCATCAGGCTATGGATTTTTGGTTGAAAACATAATTATTTTGTTTTGTAACAAGACCTTCCACCAGCTCGGGGGCCCCGAATGGGGCTCCTGCGCCCCCGTTTATGCAATCTGTCCTTTGGGCGGGTGGGGGCCCTTGGTTCCCAACCGGGGAGAGACCAGGGGCCCCCCCAGATTTTATTCTGGGGGAGGTACATTGATGACATCCCGTCCTCTGGGAAGGAGAAAGGTGTGATTTTGAAGATTCTTGACAGCTTTAATAAAACGAGTTTGGGGTAGCACTTCACATTTGAAGGCAAGAAAAAATTTGTTTTCCCCCTTTTTTGGTGCCCCTTATTTTTAAGATGGGAATGGCAAAATCCATACGGAATGTTAGGAAACCCACAGAACCAACAGCTTGCTCTTTGGGAAAAGTTAACCCATTACCCTGTAAGAAGGAAATACCAAGGGTAAATTTCCCTTGAGATTTAAGAGAAACTGTCCAAGATGAGGACTTTAGGAGACATAGGTATATTGAGAAAAGATTTTTTAGTCGGGGATATCCCTCAGGAGTTTTGGAATCAGCCAAAGGGGCATGCACAAAAACAAATTTAGGACAAAAAATCTACAGGGTAAATCCCAGGGGAAAAAAGATCAATAAACCCCGGTAATCAAAACTTTTGACGAAGAAATCTAGAATTTGTAAAACACCCCCCCAAAAAAAATTTTGGGGGGAATATTAAATTTGGGACCAGGATTAGGGGGATCCCTCCCTGCTACCCCTTTGAAAAACTTATAAAGGGGGGAAGACCCATTAAAGATAACTGATCCAAGTCATTAACCCCCAATACCCCTAAAGGATTGGCTTGAAAGGAAACCAAAGGGGGTATGTTAAATTGGGCAGAGATGTTAGCCTGCCATACAACAAAAAAACAAATCCTTCACAATGCCTCAAATGGAAAACAATTTTTTATTCGTGATTTTCCATTTGTAGGGAAGAAGGGGTTCAATGGCATAAGTCCCCGCCCCCTGAATTTTATTGGAAAAAAAAAAGAGAACATTAAAAGGAGGGTGGGAACATCTGGGGGACTACAATAGAAAGACCGCCAGTAGCTCGCATGTTTGGGAAATCATAATGGAGAATGGGAATTTGCGTTTTTTGATCATGGGGGTAGTGAGACCGTCTCCAAGGGGGAAATGGGATAGCATTTTTTTTAAAAAAGGCCCAGTGGACTACCGTTGGGAACATTTATCCAAAGGGCCTTTTAATGAGCTTTTCAATTTGGGTGTTTTATTGAAAGGGTCGTCTTGGGTTGTTTATTCTGCTCTGTTTGTTGTACTCTTCACAAGGACCAATATTTTTTTTGCAAATGACCGTACTTTTTGTATCATTTTATTAAATTTATTCATTTTTTATTTAATTTTATTGATTACTTATACCCCGAAAATCTTGTCCCTAAGACAAAGAATTTTTGTCCCGTTTTTTTGCCCCAATAAATGCCCCTGTTTAAATCTAGACATCCCCTTTTACAGCGCCACTTTAAAAATTTTGGGGGTGCTTAGCAGCAATTGGGGGTCTGTGCGGATAATGTGTGCGCGGTTTAACCTTAGAAAGGAGATTTATTTTGGGTTTCCGGATTATGTGGTTTTTGGTTTTGGGGGCCTGACCGGAAGGCTAGTGCTTTTTTCAACGTAAAGGGGTAATATGTACGGCGCGAGAATTAGGTTTTTGGATTTTGATTGCGTGCATTTGCCGGGCGCCTTTTTTTGGACATGCGCAGACGTTTTTTTGAGACGCCGTATGCGCCATGATTGTGTGGGGCCGTGCAGGCGTGTTTTGCTTTCGCTGAAGTGAATCGGAAATGCTTTTTTTCTAGCTTTTCCGGCATCGCAGTACAACTTCCGGAAGCCCGATGAGAAAAACAGGGGGGTTGGACATGTAATAGAACCGGGAATAGGGATAAAACAATTTTTTAAACGAAGTGTTGGGGCCGATTGTTAAAAAATCTAAAGGGCCCAAATAAGGTATTTAAGGGAGGCGAAAAAATCATTCTGATCCTTCTACCCGGGTGCCAGCATACCAAAGGGGCTGCGAGGAAATATACTTTATACCTGGCCCTTTTAAAACAGTATCACTTTTTCTATCTCACCCATAGTGGTGAAAATTTGTCTTTGATAGTTGTATATGGTTTTTAATTTGCGTAAACTTATTTCCCCAGCGAGGGAGTTTTTTTTAACCCCTGATGAACCCAAAATTTTATGGGGAAAGCTTGGGATAGCTGTGTTAAAGAATTATAATATAGTATACATGATATTATCTGTCATTAAAGCGGGGCCGCCCTTCACAGGGGATTACTCCATGATGGATGATATTTAGTATCTGTATCATTTAGGTGTGTTTGGTAGTACAAGGGTTTAGGGGAAATATAATTTTAGATGATTGTAAAAAATTAGTTTTTAACGGGGGTTATAATTTTTTTAGTATTTAAAAATAAAATCCTCTGTTTATATAAAATTTGTAAATTTCTACAGCCACTCAACACCCCTTGGTTTCCTAATGCTGTTTTCCCCCCTCCACCACTCATGACATTGCCCCTTATTTTGGGTTTTCCCTTCTTTTAATTTGTCAGAAAGAATGAAAAGGACAAAAAACAACCCATTGAAGCCGTAAGGCCCGGGGCATGGTCCTTTGTTTGCACAAGATTGTCTGATGATTGGGAGCCAAAGCAAAAGTGGAAAAAAAACGAAAACGTCAAAAATCCCATTTATGGTTTATCTCTGTTTTGGATCAACTCCTGCTGTTTTTGGCTTTAGCAAAATGATGGATTATTTAATGATTGGAAAACGGACACTGCGGTCAAAGGGAAAGGGGAAAATGATCAGTGATTCAATGCAAAAAATTTCTGCTGACATCCTCCCCCACTCTTTGGGGGGATCACATTTTTCAAATTTAAAAAAGAACAGGTTTCGTCATAATCTGTGAAATCCCTCTGAATTTGGGTTTTAAAAGAAGTGGGTTTTTTTGACGTTGTATAGGGGAAATTTTGGCCCTGAGGGTCAGTTACCTTTTTCGGCTGTGTTCACAACTTCAGATATTTTTGGGCAGTTTTTTTTCCCCCCTAACCCCCCAGAAATTTAATTGTGAATGATTCAAGAGCGGCGCCTGTCTTTTTCATGTAAAAACTAAAACACAGCATTGTTTTTAATTTCCAAAAACAAAGCTCCTTTTTGAAAATTTATGCATATCACAAATTTTGAAAAACACCATACTGGTCTCTGCAAAATGGGGAAAAGCTGGGTTTTTAAAAAGAATTTTTTTAATGCAAATAAATTCAGGTCGATAGTGTTTTTTTTTCGGAAAATGCGGCGAAATCAGGTGGAAAAGGATTTTTTTTAGAAATTTGGCCCCCCTCTAATTTAAACCTGTTCTCCTAAACATTGTAGTAGTTTTTTTTGGGCTTTGCTGGTTGGGAAATTTTGAATGGGTTTGGACTGGAAAACAATTTGCAACCCGCTTCTCCACCTATGCTCTGTTTCCCCTTCTTGGTTTTTCCCGTTTCCTACTAAAATCTGTGGAAATTTTTTTGTGAAAGAAGTGGGGGCCTTTCCCCTTTTAAAAGGTCCCCATGCTGCCCTATTTAAACCCCCTTCCCGTAAAGTTTTTTTCAATGTAAATGGTCCCATCCTCTGTTGCTGTTGTTTTCCCTTTACCTTTTTGGTTTTTTGAAAAAATCTGCAGATATAATTTTTTAGCAAGTCACCTTTTCCCCCAAAAAACAGTTTTTTCCCTTTTTGGGAAAATAAGAAAGGTTCCTTTTGCCTTTGAAACCTGATTAATAAGGCCCCCTTTAATTTTAAAACCCCCCCAAATCCCCCAAAATTGTAAAAAACCCCCCCCCAAAAATCCATTACAAAAAGGGCAAAAATTTAGGGGGAAAGATTTTTTTGCCCCCTTCCCCCAAAACCCCAAAAAAAATAAAAAATTCACCAAGCTTACTAAAAGAAAAAAAAGGGGGCCAAAAAAATTTATTTAAAAAAATCGAGAAATTTATGACCCCTGGAAATTTTGAATTATGTTGGGGGGTTTTTTAAATTTTCTCCCAAAAAAGGGAAATTACTGGGGGGGTTTTGGGGATGAGGGGAAAAATTTTTTTTGTTTTAAATTTAAATTTCCCCTTTAATTGTTAACAAAAATTTGTAAAGTTTTGATATCCCACAATAAACCTAGTTCCAAATATCAGGGGAAAACCCCCTAAATATTACAATTTTCACTTTCTGCAGTCCCAAAAGCAACAAAAACAACCTGCAGCCTCCTTCTATACTCTTGTCCCTTCAATCCCAATTTTTCAATTCTTTCTTTTTCCCCCGACCACCTTCCCCCTCATTTCTCCCCCCTTTCCAATTCCCCTTATGGGGTGGCCAACCTACCCTTTTTCCAAGATGTTCAAAATACTGAAAAAGATGCTCCCCCAAAAAATAGGGCGTCAAGTAACCAGGGGGGAAAACAAAAGCAGTTTTGGGGGTTTTCCTGTTTAGGTTCCCTTTGGTTTTTCTTTTCTTTTTTTTTTAAAAACGGGCCCTTTTGTTTCAGTGGAAGATAGGGAAAAAGGGTGTTTGTCTCTCTGAAAGTTTTTGCTAGGTTTAAAAAGGGAAAAATCAGGCCTTCAGAACCCAAAAAAAAATTTGGGAAGAAGCTTCAAAATTAACCACTTTTTTAAAGGGCCATCCTGCCCAAAGTCCCCTTATTGTGTATATTTTAAAATTTTTTAAACCCCCACAAAGTTTAAAATTTCCCTCTTAAATATTAAAAATACTGCCATAGAAACTTTTTAGGGGGGCCCTTTCAGCTGGGTTATTTTGGCCCCTGCCTTGGCCCCTCACATCAGCATATCGCTTTTTTTTTTTAAAAAAAAAAATTTTAACGGGGGTTCCCTTCCAACACAGGACCCCTTCCCCAATTTTTTTCCCTTGTGGGAGTCATGATAAATTTGGTTTAAAACACATCACCAAACCCAAAAAATGCAGATGGTGGAAGGTGGTCATACTTTGGGGTATACAAACACATAGGGTTACAGTTCCAAATAAATAGAAAAATGATACAAGAGGGGTATGGCCTTTCCCGGCCAAAAAAACCCTTCCCCTCTGGGCGACTGGCCCAAAGAAAATTCCATTTCTTTCATCAAGTTTGGATATCCTTTTAAAAAAAAAAAAAAAAAAAAAAAAAGAAAAGAAAAAAAAAAAAAACTTTTTTTTGGGGGCCCGGCAACAGTTTTTTCTAAATTTTTTTTTATAGTCGTTTTCCATGAGTATTGGGCTCTGTACACTTTAACCAACCAAAAGTTCAGGGTCTTGGCAAATGGTGGCAAAGGGGGATTGTACTATGGAGGGTTTTCCAAAATATAAGGTTCAAACCAAACTAAATAGAAAGCTGAAACAAGTGAGTCTGAAATTTTCCGGCCAAAAAACCTTTCTGTTTTGGGGAAAAAAAGAAAAAAAACTTTTTTATGGGGGTGGGGGTGGCAGAAGGGTTATTGTAGGGTGGGGGCTCCTGAAGAGAGAAAATTTTAGATTAGTTTTTTAAAAGGGGTTTGGGTTTAAAAGGTTGGGGGAAAGGGGGAACTTGGGGGTGGGTTTTTTGGGGCATTTAAATAAAAAAGATTGGAGGATTAAAATGGGAAAATAAACCTTTGGGGGGGTTTTTGGGGGGTTTTGTGTTTTGGGAAACAAAGATAAACGGGGTTAAGGGGGGGGGGGCATAGTCCTTTTGGGGGGGGGTTGGGGGGGGGGGGGGATTTAAAATTTTTTTAATAAAGGGGGGGGGGGGGGGGGGGGGTTCAGGAGGGGTTTAATTGGGGAATTAATTTGGGGGGGGGGGGGGGGGGGGAAAGGGGGGGGTTTTTTTGGGGGGGGTTTTTTTTTTGGGGGGGGGGGGGGTAAAGGGGGAAATTTGGGGAAATTTGGGGGGGTTTGGGGGAACCATTAACCTTTTTTTGTTTTTTCCAATTTTTTTCAATACCATTTTTAAATAAAGTTTTTTTAACCCAAAAACAAACGAATTGTACTTAATAAAAAGTGTCATCTAAAAATAAAAATTAACAAAATATTCAACCAAACCCTTTACATTATGCAAAAAAAAACTTTTAAGGGCCAAACCCTTTTTTCCCTCCCCAAAATTAGCCTCCCCTTTATAACATTTATAAATTTTCCAAAGGGGAATTTTCCCTTTAAAAAATTTAAAAGAACCAAAAACGTTCAATCTTTTGGGGTAGAGAGCTGTTTAAAATTTGTAAAAATTTGTTTTAAAATTTTCTTGTTTACGTTTCCTTTGTTGGGAAACCGTTATGGAAAAGAGAGGGGTTTTTGCTTGTTTTCCAAAGGGTTTCCTTTTTTGTATTTGTTTTATTTTTAAACAAAAAACCAAATTTAAAAAAAGTTTTTAAAAAATTCCATTAAAACAAATGATGTGGCCCTCCAAATTTTTAATTGAGCAAAAGAGCCTTCCCCAGCCCATTATAGAGTTTATGGAGAAGAAAACCCGGGGGCCCAATTTTTCCCGCCTATTAAAATGTGACTGCTTAAAGTTAGCAGGAACCAATAGAAAACCCCCTTTTTTCTTCATCATCTCCCGATTAAAAACTTCTATTCTGGGGTTAAAAAATAAAAAGTGCACATAAAATGTTCCCCTTTGGGGAAAATTTTTTTTTTTTGTTTAATGCAAATTTTGGGGTGATACCCCTTTGAAAATGCATAAATTTTTTGCTGTAAATTTCTTCAAAAAAGTTTTTGGGATTGGATTTCCATCCATTGAGCTCCCCAGACTCATACGGGGTCCCCAAATCTTACTCCCAAAAAATTTTATTTCATGGTGCCCTAAACTGTTAAAATTTAAACTTTTCCTCAAAATTTTATCTCCCAAAAAGAGATTATCCAGGTCGGGCTGGCCCCTTAAAAAACCATCCAAGAGGCCCGACCGGGAAAGGGGGGAAAACTTTCTTGTGATTCTGAAAATTTCTACTGGGCCTGAAAAACAAGGGTTTTATGGGGGAAAAGTGGGTTTTTTTTGATCCCAAAAAATTGCTATGAGGGTAATTGGTTTCCCAAACACAACCGTTCCAAAACCCCGTGTTCTTATGCTGGCATAACTGCTTTTTACCCAAAAAAACAAAAACCCAAAAGCTTGGGGGCAAAGAAAAAAATCCCAAGAAGTATATTAGGAGGGTTTATGGTGACCTGTGTGCTTTAAACTGTTTTTTTAAAACCCAAAAAACTTTGAAAAGTTACTTTGGGTTTTTTTTCTCAATTTTTTCCAAAAATTAGGCATATATAGATTTTCAAGGGGTCTTAAAACCAATGCTGGGCCCCGCTTGCTGGAATGGAACCCCCCTAATCCCAAAAACCCGTACCAACCAATAATTAAATAGCAAGCTAGAAACTGTAAAAAAATTCACTTTATATTTGGAAACATAGAAACTAAAAAAATATGTAACTAGCATGCTAGATTTAGCTACATGCGTTCCTTGAATGTCCATAGACTGGCAGTAGGGAGAGGGAAATTCCAAATCCATGTATGGTAGTCTCCCGGCGTCCTCGTTTTCACAGTCTTAACGCCCCATAGGGGAGAAAACAGACAGGTAAGACCTGAAAGGACCGTGTGTCGAATTTCGGGGCTAGTCCCACCCCTATTTCAAACACTAGATTTCCTGCATACTAACTTCCCTTTATACCTAGCCCGTTAAATGGTTGCCAGGGAACCCAACCAACACAGGTTTCCATTACAGTAGGATAAAACTATAAAAATTGCCACCAAAATTTAAATTTTCATTCATTGCCTGGGCTCATTGTACGTCATTTGTTAAATATCCAGAATGACTCTCAACCTGAGGCAGAGCTTGTCTCAAGACTTATCTCATTTTCTGCTCAAAACCTCCTCTAAAACGCACCATTTCAATCCGCTATCGGTGTGTTTTAATTGCCAAAATTCACAGAAATATGGCCCTCGCAAGAACTTGTTGTTTCACCAAACTTTTTCTTTTTTTTCTTTTTCTATTTTTTTCTGTAATGGTAAGATAAGTTTACGAATGGAGGACTTTATTTTCAGTAATTCGATTTTTTTTTGGCGCTTATCTGACCTATGTATCCCTACCGCACCGGGGCATTTTAAGAAATTACACATCGCCTTTGGATATTACATGTATAAAAAGCCCTTATGATCATTTTGTATCCCTTAGTGGGAATTGAGATATATGTAACCTTTAATAATGGCACTCACAATTGCAACAATTTAAGCAGGGAATGTTCCTTTTTGTTTACAACGTATAAATATTTCTGCTTAGTGTCTGCAATTTTTATATTAAGTTGTAGCTAAACAAATTTACATTCCCTACAGGGGCGGCCCTGTTTTTATACACAAAACCTAGGAATGTCCGCCAACAATTACCAAATTAATAGGTCTTTGTTAGCAAAATCAACCAATATTTTTTATGACCTTGTCGTATTAATGCCACTATGATTATCGAAACGTACTGAGGGACATGAATCGTTCTATTACCTCTCAGTTTTTCTTTTTGGTTCAATAATTTCTTCTCTATTCAAACATCTAACCTCTCTCTGCCACGAATTGATGATTTATATCCAAAGTATTGTTCTTTTTTGTAACCCTCTCGCTATAAACTTAACCATAAGAATCTATTTCTCCTGTTCATGAATATAATTTATTCCTCACGAGCAATCTTCTAGCTCATATAAATGACCTATTTGGATGCCTGTGAATAGCTTGAAGGGCATGCTGACTCGCCCTATGTAAGTAAAGTTATTTCTGTCAATGTCTTTTTTGTATAGAGTGGTATTTAGACCTCTAGGGTGGGGCCCTTTACCTTATTTTCATCAACATCTAAGTAGCAATGTTTCCTCTCATGCTATATTAGGAAGTAAACTGTATAGATGGATGCATTTGATTAAGCGACAAGAACAAACTCATTAAGTTTTCCTCCACAGCTCCTCTCCCAATAACAAATACGTCCGTCACATATATCTTAGCCAAGTAGACTTTATAAAAGTCATCTCTATTATAAACAAACTTTTCCCTCATAGGCTATCAATATAAAGATTGCTATGCTCGGAGCTCCGGTGAGCCCATCGAAACATCCCCTGTAGCTGGAAGATACAAGTCATTTCCAAATCTGAAATGATTTTTTAGTAAATAACAAATCTGAGAACTTGTCATAATGAAAAGTTAATTTATGGCATTATTTAGGCCTAGGGTCATTCTTTCAATGTGTCTATTACTTACTTCTAGTAGCTTCTTGATAATGTGGATGTTAGTGTATAGGAATTTATACCATAGTGCAAACACGCATGCATGTTTTCATTCCATTTTAAGGTGTTTAATTTCTCTGAGGAACTAGCCCTGTATCTAGCGGAGTGGGTATGAGGGATCATTTTTTAAATGTATTTCTGTAGATTAGCTATCTAAATAATAGCTGAGAGGTTCCAAATAGTAGCCGATACCCATACGATCGGTCGGCCGGGGGGTCTCTTGCTATTCATTTAAATTTTAAAAAAAATGCCACTTTTCGCGGCAGCTAAATATAGTATTGTGAATGCGTGGGTTTGAAACAGATAGTAAGGTATTCTCTTAGGAGTAATAATCCCTTTTTCCCATTGCCTCCACAAGGATCTCCTCTATTGTGCGTAGTAATTCTCCCTAGTGTAGGATCCACGATCCAATTTTTATATACTAAAGGTGTCGTTTAATTGTCCTGAAGCCTACCTGTAATATTCTAGTGCTATCCGCACCACCCACCCCACGCTTTCCCGCCCTTTATTCGGCTTTTTTTGATGACTAATTCCTCATTTTCTTTTTAATTCCTCTAAAGTCTTTCTTCCTGCGCTGTAAATATTTTGAGTTTTAGAAGGCGTTTTAACATATCCCATTTTTCTGGCTACCTCCGCTGTAACCACTTTGAACATCTCCAGAGCTGGAGTGGAGATTTCCTTCCGGATCAAAAGACTTTGACTTAAATTTACGAGGGATAATCTTCTCCTAGGCTTACTAGTATTTCTGGCCCAACAAAACATTTCAATCTGATAGCTCTACATAAACGATAAAATGCAATGTTAAATTGAAACAATGTATAATGGTGTCGGCACAAAATTAGGCCCATTATTAATAATGAGCACTGTGCTTCCGATAATTCTTGGATGAGAGTTCGAAGGACCAAATTTTTCATTTAATTTGTTTCTTTAAACTGTGTGTTTCCTCCCTCCTGTGCGGGTATTCCTTCTTGGGTCGACACCAGAGGCTTCTCCAAGATCCGTACGCTTTGGTCTTTTTGACGCTCGCCTAAAATATCCTGTTGAGTTATCCTTTTCTGGGACGTCTCATTTGCATGCGGTTTTGGTACCCAGTAAACGATCTGAGTCCGATGTGTGCGCTTGTACTTATGCAAATTGTCTCCCTTCTCGTTCTATGGTGGCCCGTAGTTTAATTATGGCGTTCTCGTTCCCAAGAATAGACCCGCTGTTGTGTAGGTAATCTTTTGAACTGTCCCGTTCATATTTATTTAATTTAATTGGAAGAAAAAAAAAAAGCTGTATTTTTTGTCTATCCAGTTAACTTGTAATCCTCCTTCTTCTTCATAATGTCCTTCAGTTGGTACAATGTTTTTTTAACCTCTTGCATCGATCACCTTAATTTCCTTGCAGTAACAGAATCTATATTATGATTTGTAGATGCTTGTACTGGTCAGGTAGATGAGATCAAGAGAGTACACATGTTACTGATGGCGTAATCCATTTTACTTATATATAAGCAAGTCCCTCTTGTAGAAGTATAGAGCTGTAATGGGCTACTTAGCCCCCTGGGGGATTCCTTTGGACTTTAAGGTATTCAGTAGGGCGATGCGTGAGAGTTAACTGTATTTCTCTCTTTTTCTCAGCTGTCGCATTACTTTTGGAACAAGGCCCAAAGTAGAGTTCATTAACTGTAGGCTCCCGTCCGACCCAGACTGCTTTCGGCAAGTTTTAAAAATGTTACTTTCGCTCATTTTTAGTAAAAGAAAAGGTATCATTCGCCTTCCTGTGCTGTAGTGTAGCAAAGGTCTTCATAATGAACATAGCATATTCTTTATTTTAAATGCCTTGGGAGAAAATATAGTCTCAATTTTCCCAATATCAGGCATATAGTAGATTACTAGTTCTCTCAAACCCACTGCTGACTCGCTTGGCTGGATTTGAGAATCCTCCTAATTCCCCATACCATGTACCAACCAATATGAAATAATCAAAGCTAGAAACTGTATAAAAAGTTCACTTTTATTTGAAACATATAACAAAATATTAACGAGCAGTGGCTAGATTTAGCTACCTGCGTTCCTTGAAAGTCCATAGACTGCAGTAGGAGAGCGGAATCCAAGCCATATGGTATACTGTCTCCCGCGTCCTCGTTTCAGCTAAGCCCATAGGGAGAAACAACGAGTAAGACCTGAAGGACCGTGTGACGCCTATTCGGTGGCTAGTCCAGACCTTTTTCAAACACTGATATTCCTCATACTAACTTCCCTTTATACTAGCGCCTTAATGTTGCCAGGGAACCCATCAACATGGTTACATGTAATAGGATAAAACTTAAAAAGACACGTAAATTTAATTTTCATTCATGCCTAGGGAGCATCCTCATTTTAAATATCCAGAATTCTCACAGAAGCTTTCTCAAGACTTATCTCATTTTCGTGCTAACCTCCTCTACATCCACCATTTCAAATCCTACGGGAAGTGATAAAATCACAGAAATGCCTCGCAACTGTTGTTCACCAATTTTTCTTTTTGACCTCTAGTCTTTATTTGATGTATGCTAAGAAATACGATGGAGGATATTTCATAGAGTTTTTATTGGCGCTTATCTGACCTATGATCCCTACCGCTACGGGCATTTTAAGAAATACACACGCCTTTGGAATTACATGTATAATAGCCCTTTTGATCTATTTTGTATCCCTATGGGATGTAAGAATATATGACCTTAAAATGGACCTACAATTGCCCAAACAATTTAAACAGCGATATGTTCCTTATTTGATGTTTACTCTGTATAAATTTCTGCTCACTAGCTGTCTGCCAAACTTTTATTATTAGCCTGAGAAGAATTAGTTTCCATACATGAGATGACTTTTTATAGTCCAAACTTGCTAAGAATGTCCGCAACTATTTATTATTTGAGGGTCTAATTAAAGGTTTGCAAGTAAACCAATGATTTATTAAGTTGCTTTCGTATTAATGACAATTATGACTTATTGAAAGTAACCCCAGAGGTCAAATAGCCACTCTATCAAAAAGCATTGACAGAAATAACATACTACATAGGGCGAGTCAGCATGCCCCTCAGCTATTCACAGGCATCCCAAAAGGTCAGTTTATAAGAGCTAGAAGAATATGCTCGGAGGATAAATTATATTATGAACAGGAGAAGATTCTTATGGATAAGTTTATAGCGAGAGGTTACAAAAAAGAAACTTTGGATAAATTGGCAGAGGAGGTTAGAATGTTGAATAGAGAAGAATTATTGAAACCAAAAAGAAAAACTGAGAGGAAATAGAAGACTCATGTTCCTCAGTACGTTCGATAATCATAGTGGCATAATACGACAAGCCATTAAAAAATATTGGTATTTGCTAACCAAAGACCCAAATATGGTAAATTGTTGGCGGACATTCCTAGGTTTTTGTATAAAAAAGGGCCGCAAATGTTTGGGGTTTTAAAATTTTTTCCAAACTCAACTTTAAAAAAAATGCAGACACTAACCCAAAAATTTTTTCAGAGTAAACAAAAAGAACATTCCCCCGCTTAAATTGTTGCAATTTTTGTTTCCTCATTAAAGGGAAAAAATATCCACATCCCACTAAGGGGAAAAAAATAAAATCATAAGGGGTTTTATTTCATGTAAAACCAAAGGGGGTAAATTTTTCTTTAAAAAGCCCGTGCGGTAAGGGGGTACAAGGGCAGACAAGCGCCAAATAAAAACCCAAAATTAAATGAACATACAACCTCCTTCGTAATTTTTCTTAGCCCTACAGAAAAAATAACAAAGAAAAAAAAAAAAAGTTTTGGTGAAAAAACAGTTGCAGGCATTTCTGTGAATTTAAAAACACCCTAGCGGGTTTGAAATGGGGTTTTCGTTTTAGAGGGAGGTTTTGAGCCGAAAATGAGATAATCTTGAGAAAGTTTTGCTCCGGAAGAGTCATTCTGGGTATTTTTAAAAAATTTAGTAAAATGGGTCCCCTAGCATGGGAAAGAAAATGTAAATTTTTCGTGTCCCCTTTTTTTGTTTTAAACCACTTACATGAACCCCGTTTTTGATGGGTTTCCCCGGGAACCATTAAGGGGCCCATTTTAAAAAAGGGAAGGGGGTTTGGGATGAGGAAAAACACGTGTTTGAAAAAAGGGGGGGGACTAGCCCCGAAAAACGTCCAAAACGGTCCTTTTCGGGTCTTTTTTTCCCGTCTGTTTTTCCCCAAAGGGGGTTAGCTGAAAAAAGAAAGGGCCCCCGGGAGACCCACCAACAGGGCTTTGGATTCCGCTCTCCTACTGCATTTTATGGACATTCAAAAGGAAAAGCCCAAAATTTCTAAATCAAGCAAATTCCTCGTTAAAATATTTTTTGTTATAAATTTCAAAAAAAAGTGACTTTTTATACAGTTTTTTAGCTTGCCCAAATTTTATATTTTGGGTTTGGTTTCATGTTATGGGATTAGGGGTTCCCTTTCCCCAAAAAAAAAAGCGATCAGCAGTGGTTTTAGAGCAATAGTAATCTATATATCCTATAAATTGGAAAAAATTTATATCATTAGGATATGCAAAAAAGGGCTGATAGGTACAGGTTCCACCCTGGGGCCCTGCAATTTAAAAAATCATTTAAAAGGAATGTTTCCCCCTATGCACTTAATTGCATATAAAAAGGGTATACCATCAAATCAATAATGCAAAGGTTTCCCCCCAACTCCCGGGAATGGTCCCAAAGAAAAATTCGGCTCAGGGAAAGGGGAAACTTTTTTTGCGCTTTTTACATACTCTCTGTTCTTTTGGGCAAATTTAGAGTACAGCCAAAATATTTTGTTGTACTCGGAACTTTAATGAAAAGAAATTTAAAATTTGTGCTTAAATCGACCAAATCTCCATTCTGAGCCAACCAAATTTGGGGGAAACCCTTCCCGGAAAAGGTCTGATTCCAAAATTTGGGACCTGCACCTTTTACACTTTTTTGGCATTTCCAGGAAAAGGGGGCCCCAAAAAACTTCAGTAAATCGTTCTCTGGGAGTTTTTTTAGTACAACCAAAAACCCCTTACACCTGTTTCATAGAAAGAATGGGGGTTGTTGCAAGCACAACTGAAAAAACTTTGAACCTCGGTTTTACATATTTGATCAAAAGATGTTTTAAGTGCCCCCGACTTTCAACGGGTCTCAAAATCGGGCAGTCCTATCCTTCTTTACCTCTCAAAATCAGCCAATCAGGCCCCCCCCGCTGGGGCAACCGACCTCCATTATTTCAGAAAAAAAATAAAAAACACCCCAAACCGCAAGCTCCCTTCTTATCAGCCTGTGAGAGTGGGCGGGGGCAGAAACAAAAAAATGGAAGCACCCTTTCCTTCCCCCATATTTAAAAACATTTACAAACCCAATATAAAATGTTTCTGCACACAAAAACATTTTTGAAAAAAAGTACAAACCGGTGCCACGGGAGGGGTGCGGCACACTGAATTATACATGTACGCACACAGACCCCGCCAGCGGCACATTTCTGAAAAAGGCAAACACACGTGGAAATCCCTAAAAAAGCTTTTTTGCTATCTATCATAATGAAAAAACTTTGAGACTTCCCCGTTCACATATTTTTATCAAAAAAATGTTAACTCCCACACTTTCAAAGGATCTCAAAACGGCAGTCCTATCCTATCTTTACCTCTCAAATCGAGCCAAACAGGCCTCTCACTGGTCAACCTCCTCCTTATTCAGAGAGAAAAAATAAAAAACACCCCAAACCCGCAAGCTGCCCTTCTTATGACAGCCTGTGAATGGCGGGGACAAAACACAAAATGGAAGCACCCTTTCCTTCCCCTATAGGTTTTAAAAACAATGTACACCAATATAAAAATGTTTTTTGCACACAAAAAAATTTCTGAAAAACGTATGCAAACCTGGTGCCACTGGGGAGGGCTGGGCACACATGTAATTTAATGTACGCACACAGACCGCCGCCAGCGCACATTTCTGCAAAAAAGGGGAATAACTACGTGGAAAACCCTAAAGAAGCTTTACTATCATCCCTACAGAAAAAACTTTGAGACTCTCGGGTTTACATATTTTGATAAAAAATGTTTAAGCTGCCCACCTTTCAACGGATCTCAAAATCGGGCAGTCCATCCTATCTTTTCCTCTCAATCGACCAATCAGGCCTCCACCGGGGCAACCGTCCTCCATTATTCAGAGAAAAAAAAAAAAAAACACCCAAACCCGCAAGCTGCCCTTCTTTTTTACAGCCTTCAAAAAGGGCAGCTGCAGGGGGGGTGTTTTTTTTTTTTTTCCCCTCTGAATAATGGGGGCGGGTTTACCCACGGGGGCCTGATTTGGGTCATTGAGAGGTAAAGATAGGGTAAATGCCCATTTTTGAGATCACGTTGAAAGTCGGGGGATTAAACTCTTTTGATCAAAATATGTGAAACCCAGAGTCTCAAAATTTTTCATGTAGATAGATACATAAATGCTTTTTTGGGTTTTTCCCGTAGTGTATTGCCCTTCAAAAACACAACTGACTCTCCCTTCTATATGAAGACTTTCAAGGGTGTGTTCCGGAATTTTGGGGGGGTTTCCCCCTGCCCCATCACACTTTGATGGGTTTTTTTTTATTGATATGCCGTCGAATTCGAAAAGAAAACAGCCATTTAAAATCGAAATAACACATGTAAAAATGTTTTAAAGCTATTCACTATTTCCCACACACAGTATTTTTTATAATATTGGGGAAACCAAATTTAAACCCGCCACTATTATTTTTTCCCATTTTCTTAAAAGCCAAACAGCAGTTCTTTTTACATGATAGAAAGTAGTAGATTTACAGCATTTAAGGGGGTGTGAAAAAAAACTGGGTGACAATCCCTATATGCTGAATAGGGGGCATTTTTTGGGTGTAGCAACAAGGAAATTCCAATAGCCACTTCCAGGAAATTTCCCCCAACAGAAAAAAGGGATTAGGTTTTTTTTAAAAAATACTTTTTTTTGTTTCCCCCCTTAAAAAAAGCAAAAAAACAGTTTTTCAAAAAGGGGAGAAAATGCTTTTTCATATCATCATTTAGAACAGCAAAAAAACCCCCACATTGAAAAAAGGGGGTAACCCGAAAAGTGTTTTGTTTTTTTTTTGTTCTGACTGACACAAAGTGAAATTTCAAACTTAAACCCCCTTTTTTTAAGCGGAAAATTTTTGCTAAATTTTAATGAGAAACATTAAAAAGGGGAAAAAAAAAAAAATTTTTTTAACGAATTAAAACCCTTCTTTGCGGGTCAATCCCTAGAGTTGGGGAAACTGGGCCCCACTGGAATTTTTTTTTGTTGCCGTTTCCCCTTGATTTTGGGAGTTGGTTCTCACTCTTTATTTTGGGGAGCAGATCCAATTAAAAATTCGAATTGTTTGGTTTTTTTTTTTTCCAAAATAGGAAGTCCTTTGCTTTTTTCTAAATTTACTAAACAAAATAAACGAGGAGGGTGGGGGAATTTTAAAGCTTTAGGGAAATAATTTTTTTTGGACCTTACCCTTTTTAAAAGGGGTGCACTATCATTTAAAGGGGTTTTTTCCACTATGCACTTTGATTGCATTTAAAGATATGGTATGCCATCAAAGTTTCAGTAAATTGCAGGTCCCCCCCATCTCAGGAATTCCCAAAAAAGTGTTGGCCAAATGGGAGAGAGTTGAGCTTTCACCCGACTCTCTGTTTTTTGATAATTTTGAAATACAGCCAATGTGTTTTTTTACTCGGGAAATATTAAAGAATAAACTGGAAAGTTGTTCCCCTTTAAATCAACCAACTCTCCTTCTGAAACCCCAAAACCTTGGGGGCCTTTCCCCCCAAATTGTTTTCCCGGGGGGTTTGGGGCTTGCCCCTTTCACACTTTTGGGTTTGGGATATTCATTGGGATGCCCTCAAATTTTATGTAAAGGAACACTCTTTTTAAAGGGTAAAAATTACCCGCAGAGGGGAACCATTTCCCTTTTTTAAAAAAGGTAAGGTTTCCCAAAAATTAATTAAAACAAAAAAAAAATTTTAAAATTAATTTTCCCAGGAAAAATTTTTACAGTCCATTTCAATCCTCCAATACTTCCTGGCTTCCTAAACCCAAAAAAATGAAACAGGGCAACTAAAAAGCACCACACCGGGAATTCATTGGGGTTTAAAAAAAAAAAAAATCTCTTAAAATTTTCCCCTTACACTGCTGTAAAAAAAATTTGGGAAAACAGAAATGATCCAAACCTCTGTACTAAAACCAAGGACTTCCGGGAAGATGGCTACTGGTTTTTTTCAAAAGTTTTTGTAATAAATAAAATTTTAATTGTAAAACCCTAAAATTGCAGCCCAAAGAAATTTTAACAAAAAAAGGGGGAATTTATACCAAACGGAAAAATCCCGAAAAAAAAAACCCCGGGCCCCCCAAAACAAAAAAAATGCCCATTTTGGGGGGGGTTTTTTTTCCCCCTTGGCACCCTTCAAAAAAATATTTTTTGGGGGATTTCCAAACCCTTAATTGTAACTATCTTTAAAACCAAAAAAAATACAACTTTGTCTGGCAAAAAATAAGCCCCTCATATAGTTATTTTTAAAAATATTTGGGTATTTGGGAAAGGGATAGAAATTTAAAAAAATTCAAAAAATAAGTTTTCAAACATTAAGGGGGTTTAAAATAAAAATTTTATTTTGGATTAACTTTTTCAATTCATTAATTTTTCTTTTTCAAAAAAAACCCAATGGGGAAAAAAATTTCCCGGGAGGGTTTAAAAAAAAATTTGGGGGCTTTTCAATTTAGGGTTTTTTCAAAAATACTTCTAAAAATTGATACAGGTTTTGGGAAAAGGGTTTAAACAATACAGTATAAACCAGGGTTTAAAATTTTACACATTTAAACATGGTTAAAAGATAAATCTCCTGCAAACTTAGTTTTTAGACATCAAGATTACAAATTTACATTTATTGGCTTTTCTTTATTCCACTTTAAAAACCTTTTTAAAAAAAAAATGGTGCATTTTTTTTTACTCACAAAAGCCAAAGCACCCCCTTTAAACAAAATTAGACACAGAAATGTCTAGGAAAACATAAAAATGTTTGAAAAATAGGTAATTTCCATTTTTTTACACAAATTGTGGGAAGAGACTAAACCAATATTTCCCCCAAAAAATTTTTCCCAAAAAAGTTACAAGCCCTCACGGTGCCTGTGTTTCATATACATTTCCCAGGAATTGTCCGGGTTCCATCAGTCATCTATTAAACCAAATTTTAAAGGGCCCCCTAAAGCCAAATTTAAATTGGGGGGCCCCCACTCATTTACAAGTCCCATTTTTTTAAACATATCTTGGGGCCCCCCTTTTTGATTAGGGCCCCTTACAGGACTACTTTTTTTTTAAAAAGGGAATTTCTGCCCTATTGGCACCTCGGGGAAAGTTGCCTATAGATCAAATACTTGGGGGTCCCATATTTTCTTTTTAATTTCTTTTTGTAAATTTTAAAAAAAGGTTGTCT
Organism: Phyllomedusa bahiana; assembly: GCA_025379985.1. NCBI lineage: Eukaryota > Metazoa > Chordata > Amphibia > Anura > Hylidae > Phyllomedusa > Phyllomedusa bahiana. The sequence goes on from JAODAL010015847.1 coordinate 21,093, forward strand.
GGTTTATAAAAAAAATTAAAAAAAATCCTTCTACTGGTTCCCCCCAACTAAAAAAAAAAAAACTTTGGGCCCTTTCCCCGCTCCTCCTTGAAATGCTGGCTCTCCATGGTCTTTTTGTTTTCTATTCCTTCCCAGAAGTCACTGCTTTCAGTGGTTTAAAGGGGCCTTTTTTTTCCCCTACATTTTATCTTTGGTTTTTAAAACCCTTCCCCGAAAACCCCACTGTCAAAACCAAACCCCCTTAACTTAAATAGAAAATCCATGCAGTAGTTCACACTGCAAAAGGGGTTTTTTCCACCGGATGTTTTTTTTACAAACCCCCGGGCATTTAAAGAAAAACTTTGAACATGTTCATGGGGGTTCGGGCCCCGGTTTTTTGGGCGGAACAAGAAAAATAACCCAAAATTTAAGGGGGCGGGGGGGAAATTTTCCCAAACCCCGGGCCCAAAATCGTCCCCCTTTTTGGGGCTAAAAAACACAATAATCGACCGGTATTTTGTTCCCTTGCCCGGGGGTGGAACCGCACCCTAAGGGAAAAATTTTACCCCGGGCTAATTGCAAGGCGTACAGTACGCCCGGGAATTGCCCGGGTTTTTCGGGGGGGCTTTGGGGCCGTACTGGGGCTGGGGGGGGCTTGGGGCCCGCGGCCCGGGGGGACTGGGGCATTTACCCCCGCCGGTTTCGTACGTCCGCCCGGGGAATTTTAAAGACATTTTCCAACCTTTTTTTCCCCGCGGCCCTCTATTTTTAACCGGGGCCCCGGGGGGAGGAGGCTAATCCATAGTTCTCAAAGAGAACTTTTGGGGTTACTGTAATTTTACGGGGTTTCACATTTTTGCTTCTATTAACGCAGGCAAAATTTTCCTCAATTTAAGCTGTGTGAACATTTGCCCCAACATTTTATTAGGCAGAAAACTGAAAAACAAGGGTTTAAAAAACTTCGGTTTGGGGGTTCCCCTCAGGGCACCTCTACGGGGTCCCCTCAAGGGTTTTCTAAAAATTATATTTCCCGATGGACCCATCCACTTTCCTGTTACAAAATGCTTTTTATATCTGTCTCGGGGGCCGCAGGACCTAAACCCAAAAGACACAAAAAAAAATTTGCCGGGGAGATTAAACACTGCTTTTCTATTGGGGGAAGAAAGCAGGGGGCGTTCACAAGAAAAACGCCGCTGCGTGTTTTTCCCTTGCAAAAATTGCATGTCATTTCCTTTTTAAAGGGGGGACCTGAGGGGGCGCAATTTTAAACACGCACCGATCTCTCATGGAACGCCGCGCGTCTTCCTCCCTAGCCCCCCAGTGATAATCCTCACTGCAAATTTTTTAAAATTCGTCTCTTGGGGGCCCTCCTTTCGGGCCCTGAGACGGGGCTAAAAAGCGCTTGTAACAGGAGGAAAACTCATGTGGAAAAACCCTAATCATTTTTGGGACAAAGCATTTTTTCTAAAACTTTAAAAACTTCTGTGAAGACAAATAGACGCTTTTACGCGCTTTTTTTTTTTTTTTTTCGGCACCAAAAAAATGTTTACATTTGGGAAACAGGGGAAATTTTGGTCCCAAAAGTGGGTTTTCGTTTGGAAAATGAAAATTACCTATGGAGGGAATCGCAGGATGTCTCACATTTTTCAGCTACCCCTATGGAACCCTTACAGAGGTCCCAAATGGAAACCCAAAAATTTCAATGGGGAAACCCAAACCTTTGAAGGGAATTTACCTACAACTAAATTTAAAAAAATAAATTAAAATATAATACAAACAAAGTGAGGTAAAGAAAAGTACACCCAGAATGGTAAATAAAACATTATCCCTAGGATGTGGACACTTTCTAGAAACTAGAAAACCCGTTTTATTTTTTGGTTATAAAAAAGCTCCCTCTTGGGGCAAGGGGAATCGTACCATTGCACTGTTTTTACTACACACGCTTTTTGAAACCCAAAAAAACAATTCCCAAATTTACAAAACTGCAAATGATTAGAAATGTAAAAATATATATATTCTATCTCCTTTTTGGAATTTTTTTTTTTAATTTTTTGGGGTGACCAAAATTTTTGGCTTTTGGTTAATTTTGGGTCCCTTAATTTTAAATTTTAGCTTGTAAGTCATTTGTAAAATTTTAAAATTTTTTCTGGGCCCAAATATTAAAAGTTCAAAGGGGTTTTTTTAATTTAAGAAATGGCTAAACTACCCATTAAATGAAACATTGCAGAGAAAACCCCCCGGAAAATTCCCCATGGTAAAAGTGGGGAAAAATCAACCCCCCCAACCCCCCAAGGCCAAATTTTTAATTTTTAAATTAAAAAATTTTCCCAACTCTTTCACGCCTCTTTCCCTCCAAAAAGGGGAACCTGCGTCAGGGGCTATTACTCAATTTTTTCTAGGGAATATAGATGGTGTTTTTTTCCCCGTTTGGGGAATTTTTTGGCCTTTTTAAAAAAGGGATGGAAAAACCCACTTTTTGGGACATGTTGCCCTAAGTTCTCTGCCCGTCCTTTTTACACCTTTCTCCATCTTTTTCCCAGCTCCTTTCCCCTCTTTTACTCTCAAATTCCGGGTCAGGGCCCCTCCCACCCCCCCCAAAGTAATTGGGGAGTGAAGCCCCAAACATCTCTGGGAAACAAGAAGAAAAAAGTCCAGTTTTTTTTAACAACCACTGTACACAGTGCTTTTACTTTGGGGGTTTTTAAAATAATCGAAAAGCAATTTTAAAAATTTTTGCCCCCCCGTCACAGGCATTTTAAAGGGCACATTGCAATCATAGGAAAATTTAACAAGGTAACAAGGTTTTTTCCGCAAAAATAAACACATGTAATTTTTTCTAACCTGCCAAATAAAGGTAATTGATGCTCTCTTTTTTTAAAATCATCAAAGAGGAAATTTTGTAGTAATACGAAAAACTTTGTTTTTCTCTTTAAACAACAAAAAACCCTTTAAATTTTACATTCTTTTAAGGTTTTCCAAATAAATGCAGCATTATTCTTCCACATCCTAAGCAAAAAAGGGTTTCATTGTTTCCCTTTAAAATTTTTCCCACCCCCTCTTAGCTGACCTCGGATTTCAATCACTTTAGCTGGGCTTGGGGGAACAGGCCCTTTTAATTTGGCCCCAGGGGGCAAACCAACAAATTTCCCGCTGGAAAACTCAATACAGGGTTGGGTGCATCCACAGGGGCCCCAAATAGTAAATTGGGGTCCTCAAAGGGGCTTCCAGTTTTTACTCCTTCTTTTAATAGGGGGCCCAGTTTTTTAAATTTTTACCAAACAATAAAAAATTTAGAAAAACACTCCCTAAACTTTTTCACGGGGCCCAAAACCCAAAATTTTTTGTCTGCAACCCGAGCAACCTTCACAGGGCCCCCCCCACTTTGGGCGCACTGAGCTTCCTACCCCATTCTTCATGGGGCATTTTAGAGCTTTTTTTTTTGAAAAAAAAGGGTTTTATTTTTTAAGGCGACAAATTCTTTCTATAAATATGAACCCGGGAAAAATGGAGCTGGGGCTCAGCAAAAAACAGTTTAAGGGACAAGAAAACTTCCCAAACCTTACTTTCAAGCAAAATAATTTGAAAAACATTAAAAAAGATTTTTTGTTTTGAAATGTGGATTTTAATCCCTTAAATTCCAAAATTTTTAAAGTGGATAAAATGGAAGTTTTAAAGGGGGGGCCATGCCGCAGCAAAAAGAATTTGCATGCCCCGCCCATTTCTTTGGGGGCTTTTCCCCCCCCCTTTGAAAAACCCCAAATTTACGTCCACCTAAATTTCATAACCGCTGTGGAAAAAGCTAGGAGATGCCCCTCTAGCCAGCTAGTGCCCTTATAGCCAAAGGGAGAAGCCCCTAAAAGCCCGGGGACGCCCCTTATAGCCCCTGTGCCCCCTAAAGGTATGGCCCCCAATAAAACCCCAGTGACCCCAATATCCAGGTTTGTAGCCCCCCCATAAGCCAGGGATTGCCCATATAGCCCGGTGTTTTTCCCCTATAGCCAGGTAGTTCCCCCTCTTGTAAAACCCGGTATGCCCCCAATAACGGGGGAAAATTCCCCCTCTTTGGGAGCCAAAATAGTGCCCCTTGAGCCCGGCAGTTTCCCTCCCTTTTGAGGAAAGGGAGTGCCCCCCCTTGTAGCCAGGGAAATTGGGCCCCCCGTATCTAATAAAAAAAAAATAAAAAAACTACTTTTCCCCACCAGGGTCCCCAGCAAACCCCTCCCCCGCTCCGGACAATCTCCCCCAGTGTGGCAGGGGGGGGTTTAGTACATCCGTCGTCACGCCCCCTGCGGGCGCGGAAAAACCCCTTTAAAAACAGGGAAAAAGGGAGGATTGGGAAAAATCCCTCCTTTTCCTCCCCCCGACTGACGTGCGGGGGGGCGGCCACAAAAATTTTGTGAAACTCGCCCCGGCCCTTTACCCGTCTTTTGGATCACGGGCCAGAGTAGCGCCTGAGCTACTCCGGCCCAAAGGGCAATTTTAAAAAACCCCCGCTGCCCCTTTGGCCGGGGGGTAGGTTTTTCCAACTCTGGGCCCGGGTGGCGGGGGGGGAAAAAGACTAAAAAACACCCCATTAGCTTTAAACCCCCCCCCCCCAAAAAAAGGAAGGGTTTGGGGATGTATTAACTAGTCTGATCACCACTTTTTTCATCAGGTGTTTTAAATTTTTTCCTTTTAGGGCAAAAAAAATTTTATTTTTTGGGCCCTTTTTGGATTTTCCCTATTTTTGGGGGGAGTACAGGAAAAAAAAGTTCTAAAATTAAAAATTTGGGGCCCCTCCCCCCATCCAATCCCCAATTTTCCCTTTGGGTTTTTGCCCCTTTCTTGGGCATTTTTACTTCAGTACTAGACATCATAAAAGGGGGAAATTTTTTAAGGGGTTTTTTACCGGATCACGAAAAGCAATCCAAATACATAGGGAGCTGCTAATTGCCGCTGGGCAACTGCCCGGGAACCACTGGGAAAGGGGCCTCTTTCCCTTCCGTTGGGGTTTTTTAACCCTTTGAACCGGGGGCAACCCTGGGGAAAACGGGGGCTGCTTTCTGTTCCTTACGGGGATGGGGACCCCAAAAGCGGGGAGGAAATTTTGGGTTAGTCCCAATCAGTGTACATGGCAAATTGGAAACCCTTTTTTTAAAGGTTCCATTGCCGCCATTTTTTCTCGTTTTTTTGGCTGCTTCCGGGCCCCAAGGGTTATAAAAAGGGAATAGGGTTTTATGAACGGGTTTGGGGCCCTAGTATAAACAACTTTGGGGGGAAACCCCAAATAAAAAAAAAAAATTTTTTTCAAAGTTAAAAAAAATATCAAAATTCAAATCTCCCCCTTTGCCCTTTTACAAATAATAAAAAAAAAAAAAAATTTTCAAAATATTTGATATTGCAAGCCCGGAAGAGTAAAAAATATTAAAATATAACATAATTTATTTCCCTAAAGGGGGTGAAACACCCCCGGGAACAAAAAAAATTCCAAAAATCCAAAAAATTGGGGTTTTTTTTTTTTCATTTCCCCTTTCCCCCAAAAAATTGGAAAAAAAAAAATGATCAAAAAATTCCCCATGTATTTTCCCCAACAAGTACCAATAAAAAAGAAAACTTCAGCTCTCATAAAATCACCCTCCTTTTCCGTAGGGGAGAAAATACAAAATACTTTTTGGTTTTTCAGGGAAAATTTTTTGGGAGCACAAAAATTTTTTAAAATGGAAAATGTTTTGATTTTTTTTAAAGCACAAAACAGAACGAAAACCCTTTAAAAACCTGGTACTTTTCTGGAAATTTACATTCAACCTTTAAACACAAAATAACACATTTTTTAAAACCCCAAAGATTGAAAGCTGTAAAAAAAAAAACGCCCGCCCAAAAATGGCACAATTAAGTTTGTTTTTTTACATTTAGTTCCACTTTGAAAAATTTTTTTTGCGGTTTCTTTGTATAGTTTTTTTTGGAAAAAGGTGAATGAGACCATTAAAAAAGAACATCTCGCCTTCAAAATATAAGGCCACATAATGTGGTTAAATTAATTTTGGGAAAAAAAAAAAAAGTAAAAGGGTCTTGGGGAAAAGGCCCGGGAAAAAGGGAAAAACCCAAAAGTTTACAAAAAAAAAAAAAAAAAATAAAGGCCCCGGGGATTTAAAGGGAAAAAAAGGGTTTTTGTCACAAAGGAATTTCCCCTGGGCCCGAATAAACCCCCGCTTTTAGCTTTCAATGTGCCAAAAGGGGGCAAATTTTTGATTTCTTTGGAACCCTTTTCCATTCATGTGGGTCCCGCAAGCTTAACATTACCCTGGGTTTTCCCCCACAGGTGCTAACTCCAAAGGTCTGTTTTTGTAAATACCTTGATTAAGGCTAAAAATGTGGCTAGTGGTTTGCACTTCTGCAAATCCAAAATAAATGGAACCCAGGTTCCCAAAAACCCGAGGAACCAAACAGGGATTTAATTTTTTTTCACCACATTACCTGATTCCCGGTTTCTTTTTAAATTTTTTTGCACTGTTTTGATTAATTAAAGGAGTACAGAGGCAGGGGGGTAGAATGATAGTATCTGGAGTTTAACAGGGAGTGATTGTTTGATTACTGTTTAGGGGAATATTCTGACGTAGTGCCGGAGAGGAGGGTGATGGGCCCCGAAAAAGTGCGGCTCAACGAGGAGCTCTCGGGCACTGGGGCGCATCCCTTGGAGAACGGCTGTACAATATGGATTTACTAAGGGTTTGCAGCTAAAAAAAAAAATGCTAAAAAGAATATTTAATAATGATGAAAGGGTGAAAATGTTTATTATTTATTTGCAAAACTTCCAAAAAATCAATTTTACTTGTGGGGAAAAAAAACCCTTTTAAAATCTGGAGTGAGGCCCGGTAGCTAGATCAGAAACTAGCCTAGTGGAAAAAAAGAATCTTGTTTAGCATACAAAACTTTAAAATTTAGGGGTTTGGTTTAAACCTTTCAATATATGAAAAAAGAATTGTTTTCCAAGGGGGCAGTGATGACGCTGTTGTGGAACAAACCCTTGGCTTCTTTTCAAACTAAACCAAAAAATTGAAAAAAACGGGGGACATTTCCTGTAGAAAAGGTTTTTTATACTTCCTTTTTTTTGGGGAACAAAGTCCCACTTTTTTTCAGGGGGAAAACCCCTGATGGACTGAAAACACAGTTAGGGGACCACAAGGGGGGCAGGGAGTCCACATTTTTTTGGTAGGAAGGGGCCCCAAATTTCCCCATTGTCAAAAAATGAATGCTATTGGCACCAAAAACCAACTTGTTTGCTACTTTCAATTTTGGTCGCCTAATGGGGAAAAAAAGGGGAAAAATCTTTAAAAATTTTTAAAGTTATGAAAGGATAATTTGATTCTTAATTTTTGGAAGTTAGTAACCCCAAAATTTTACAATTGTGTGCAAAATTTTGATAAAGTGCATGGTTAAAGTACAAATAAAAGCAAAAAGGGTTTGGAAATGCGGGGACAAAAAACAAGCAAAAAAAACTGGGAAAAACTTTCATGAAAAAGTCCCAAAGTTCATGACTATGAAACCAAAAAAAGTTTGTATAAAATTTGAAAGGGTTTTTTTCATTTCATTTTTATTACGGAAAAATAAAATACTGGGTACTCCAATAAAATAAAAAAAATGTAAGGGCGCCCATGACTCACTGCCATTCCAGGGTTGAATTTCTGTTTTGTTTTACCCGTGGTCACAACCATTGCCTTTAAGTCCCCAGCTTGGAGCCCCCGACAATGGCATATTCCCCAAAAAGGGTTTTAAATAGAATTCATAGGGTCCCATAGCAAAATGGGAAACCCGGGCCCGCCATCTAATGACCATAAACCCCAAAAACAAAATTTGTTTGGGAAAAATTTAAAAGGGCAACCTGTCACAAAGATTATGCCCCCCTTGCTGAGGACAGCACAAGCTAGTGTCAGACATGCTGTTTCCAGCGCTGTGTCCCTTATTCTGTAAGATACAGCAGTTTCAGAGTACTTAATGTTCATATCTGGCAGTTTTCAGCCAGAAAAGAGCCATGAAAAGAGTCTGTTTAATTCATGACCCGCCCACCTGAGACTAACTCCGCCCACCTCATAACTGATTAACCTATTACTTTGAATAGGTAGAAACATGTGAATACCTGTCAAGTGGGTGGGGCTAGTCTTGAGTGGGTGAGGCTAACACCTGCTCATGAATAAGCTGGACTCTTTTCTGGCTGAAAACTGCCAGATTTGAGCATTAAATACTATAAAACTGCAGCATCTTACAGAATTAGGGACACAGCGCTGGAAACAGCATGTCTGACACTGTCCTCAGCCAGGGTGGCATAATCTATGTGACAGGTTCCCTTTAAAGATATAAATAATTCTGCCAGTATCCTCCGGTGGGCACCGGGTCCATCATAGCGGGGCCTGCCACTACAGGAAGCCGGGCCCGGCCCGCCCACCATGCCTAAGAATGCCTGGGCCCTCTGTCCTAAGTGTTCACAATCATGTCTGTGTGGGCGCCTAGCGGAACTATTCTGCCGCGTGTCATTACGCAGGCCATGCAATGCCATCATATCATTGTGCCGCCTGGGCCGGGCTTCACAAGGAGAAGCTAGGCCTGCTCGGACTCATCGGGGAATGGAAAAAAAAGGTGAGTGTATTTTTTTTTTTTACTCTAATGGGGTCCGGCCTGCCTTCCTACATACAGCCAGTCTACCTACCTACCTAGGGGCAATCTACCTACCTATCATGGGCCTACCTACAACCATTGTACCTATCTGGGGCCTACCTACTGTCTACTGACCTATCTAGGGGCAATCTACCTACCTATCATGGGTCTACCTATCTACTGCCAAACTATTGCCTACTTAGGGACAAATAACCTACTTGTAGCCTACCTATCTATCTAGGGTCTAACTACTGCCTGCCTACCTATCTAGGGCCAATCTACTTACCTACATATTGCCTAACTACCTATCTGGGGCCAATATACTACCTATATTTATAGCATAACTGCTGCCTACCTACCTAGGGGATACCTACCTAGGGTTCCCAACCTCCCTTTCCCTTGGGGCCCTTTACGAAATCTATCTAGGGTTTCCCTGCCTACGGGGGCCTTGCCCATTTCCCTTATCTCCCCTATGGCTTCCCTCCCTCCTCCCTGGGGCCTTGCTTGCCTCCCACCTACCTGAAGCCCCCAAATTTAAAGGGGACTCCCTAAAAGGGGGGGTTCAAAACCTATCTATGGGGACTTATTTAGTATTCATGGTTCCCCAAAGGCATTATAGATGGGCGTTGGGCTAATGCTGATTAGTGTTTCTGTTTTTTACGGGGTTTCCCCCTCTAGATTTCCCCTTTTTCCTTCTTTCCCTTTTAACCATTTGGCGTTTGCATTGCTCTTGTCCTTTTGCATCCCGGGCTGCCGGGGTTTTTGAAAAATCTGTAAATATGAATGCATAGTGTTGAGCGTTTTTTTATCGACAAAGTTGAAATCGGCAAGGTTTTTATGGTGATCGAAATTTCCAGATCATGCGATAATTAAGGAAAAAATTGAAATCTTTTAAAAGATCGCCCCTTTTTGGGCGTTCCTGTAATTTTGGCGGCCAGCAAATGGATTACAAAATAAGCAGGGTGGATGGTGTGGCGACGTCATGAGGGGATGTGTATGGTTGCGATTGCTGGAAAAAAATATTACCTCGTTTTACATAGAACAGCGTTTCCTGTTCAGCCTCAGGGGTCTCTCAGCGTCTAATGGGGATAGGCCGCTCGCCTGTGGCCCAAAAAACAGCTCAGCGAAATAGTCTATTTTCACAAAAACCCTTACTATTAGCTGTGACCCTTCCAATTTTTAGTTTGTTTAAAGGATTTGAACATTTTATGTATTGCTAGAAAATTTTAAAGCAGCATTCCCGCTGTAAATTCAGGGCGGGGGGGCAAGGGGGGGGGCCCCCCGCGGGGCGAACACAGACAAGTTATTAAAAAAACACTGGATAAATTTTCACCAAGACTTGTGTAGACATTGTGGGGAAATCTTTTTTATTAACATTTTTGCTATGAAATATTTCCTGGATATTGGCAGCCTGAATTATTTTTGGATCAATATTTTGAAACTGCGGTCTTTTTGAGTTTGCAAAACTCCACTTTTATTTCATATCATTTCAGTAGGTGTTCAATTTTACCCATTACACCTGTGAGTTGATATATCCCCCTTGCAGTTAAATTAAAAAATCAGAAATCTTGTAGTCAGCACGGTTGTTTGTTGCCAAAAATACCGTGTTTCGTCAAAAAACATCACAGTTACGTGTTTTTGATTTTTGCGCCCCCACATTGTTCATTGATCGCATCTACAAAATTTAAAACAGCAATTTTATTCACCCCGGTAATTTGAAAGGTGAAAAAAAATATCGTTTTTATATCAAAACGAAACAGTTACGTGTTTTTTGACTTTTGAACCCACTTGTTCATTGCGCAGATTTTACGTAAATCTTTTAAAAAGCAATTTTTAATTTTTACCACAGGTGGGAAATTTAAAGGTTTTTGTGATTTTTTAACCTAAGGGGGGCCTAAGATGAGCACGTATCCATTTGATTGTTTGATTTAAAATTTTGTTCTCCAGCCTTGTTTGGGGGGTAAAAAGAAGGTGTTGTTGCCCTCTTTAAATTTAAGGGCATGCTCAAATCGACTGCTCACTATCGAAAAACCCTTTTCGAAGCGGCCGAACGCTATCGTCACTCGATATAAAGCATCGCTCAACACTATGATGCACTATGGCAATTTACGGACGAGTACTTACCCCCCCAGCCTAGGTAAAAGGGTACCTTCCTCCCCTTTAACCCAATTTTGTTCAAAAAAGTTTGAACTTTTAAAAACAAATATAAAACCCTTTTCCCCAATAAAAAACTTTATTTTATGCAAAAAAGTTAAAAAGACATGCAAAAGGGGTTCTTTGTAAAAATCCCCAAACTATAAAAAAATATGTATTTGGGTTGGGCGGTAAACACCAAAAGAAAACAATAAAAATAGTACCCCAATTGAATTTTTTTGCTCATCCACTTTATAAAAAACAATAAAAAGCATACTTTTCAACCCTTCCCTTTAAACTCTAAAGACTCTTGTAAAGGGAGCCTCCCAAAGATTTCACCGCTCAAACCGGGGGTGCCGCGTGTTTTTGGGATGCCTCGGTTTTCCAGTGGAGTTGACTCTTGGGGCTCTAAAGATACAGGTGCTATCTGTATTGCAGACGAAGGGTGGAGTGACCCAGATGATTTGAATGTTGTGGTGTGTGTGTGGTGCACTGGCGATACAACAAAACAAGCAACAACTCCAGGAAAACTTGTACTCACGCTACATAAGCTTATCGGATGTCGGGTCGCGGGCACACTTATACTCCCGTTGCCCCTGCAGCGAGTAAATCATTTTGGTTCCTAATTCACTTAAAATGGGTAAGGTTTATTCTGATTTTATGTCAGATGGTGAGAAACACAAGCATATGTGTTTTTTACATAGGGTATCTAAACTTCTGGTCTCAACTTGAATGTGTAAAAGTCCATTGAGAATCTGTTTTCTTTTTTTTTAGTTTTCCAATTAATATTTTATGTAGATCAAAAAAATGTAGTATTTTGAAAATACAGACCCCTCCTTTTCTGCACAGGACTGTCTCTCTCTATAGTCACCACAAGGTCTGAAAAAAGGAGAGGAACTGGTCAGAAGATTATACAACTCTTTTCTCCTGAAAGTACAACAAATCCAACTATTCCAGGAAACTCAATGTTTTATGCTTTTTTTATGGATTTAATAGTCTGCCATTTACACCTCTCCAGTAAAACTAAACAACCTAATTTTTGATCAAGAAATGCTCACCAACTTCAAGCAAGTTACTATTGTTGACGACCAACTAATCAAACTATGTGACACTTGTTCTGTTTGTGCTGCTGTACTTTTTAATGGTCTAACAATGTTTTCTATTGATGGCTTGTGCTGTCTTTCTCATCCTGTCAGATATAATGCTCTGTCAGGCATTTTCTGTGATCTCTTGAAGGCTCTAGTAATCAAGCTGACAAATGATACTTTCACACCAATAAATGGAGATTGTAGAAAGAGAAATGGTTTCTTCTTTATTTTATTGATTATTTATACCCTATTTATCTGTTTTTTGAAGGAATCCGGCTGCTACAAGTTTGTTAACCAAAAAAATATTAAATAAAAGAAGATGATGAAAACAAAGTTTTAAAAGGGGGGTTTTTACAGGAAAAAAAAAAAAAAATGGTTTTATTTTAAAGACCCTTAAATAAAATTTCCCTTTTTATAGTACAAACAGTGGAGGTTCTGTGTCTTTTATTTTCCAAAAAGATCCTTTATAATGTTGCCCGGTTAATTTTTTTTTTTTTAATTTATTAAGCCAATTATGACAAAAACAATCTTTATAGACTGTATTGAATTTATGTGTTTTACATGATGCGTTTTACATTATTTACAGTATTATGCTTTGGGGTATAAGTGAGACATTCCCTTTACAAACAACTCATAGAAAGCCGCTCCTGACTAGTGCCAGTAGATAATTTGTTTTGTGACATGCATTTTGGGGGTGGTGAGCGGCTACTCTAAGAAAACTTGACCTCTGATAGCGGTATGCCCATAGTAATTAGACTGGATAGTCTGGAGGCCGGCGCATCTATAGTATACAGTAGTTTAATCTCTGGTATCTATAAACTCCTTGGGCAACATGTATGAATGGAGCTGCGCCAAAATTCTGACATCAAACAGCTGTAGTAGAAGAGTTCTATAGATGTATGAACAGGCATACTCCAAACTTTGCTGCACTAAGTGCCAAAGACACTTTTTAGCGTGCCAAAGTTTTGGGGCGTTCTGGGGGCTCGACCAAATTTATAGAAGTAATACATTTAAAAACTTTGACGCCCAAAAATTTGGCACCCAAAAAGTTAGAACAGCCAGACCAGTAAAGGTGGTGCCCGAGGCTGATTGCGTATTGGCACTAACTGCGCCTGTATGTAGACCGCAGAAGAACAGGGTCATACATTCTGGGGCAGTCAAAATGCCTTAAAGCGATTTAGAATGGCCTGTCAGGCCCAGAATTCATAATGTCGCCCCTTGTGTATACTACTATTTATTTTTTTGGGTAAAAACCTTTGTTTATGCAATTTTTGCACGCACCAAAAGTGGTAAGGGTTCAGCTTGCAGCCATTGTTTTAGAGAGAGGGAATAGATAAACCCGGAGCTGTGGGGGGGGGAGGGAGGGGAACTAATTAAAGTCTAAAAAGGGCCCCATTTGTAAAGAAAATTAGTTGGTTCCTGGATCCCCTTTGGGCTGCCAAGGGAAGAAGGGGCCCCACTTTAATCTTTGAAGTCGGGCCCTTCAAGACTGCCACTGGGGGAAAGGGCCAAAACCCTTTTTCCCAGCCATGGGTCCTGAAGGAAAAGTAAAACTTCTGTGGAGAGAGTTGCAGGGTTTGGGAACGGAAAAGGATCCTTGGGCAGGTACACTAGGGGGGTGTCACAACGGAGTGAAAAGGGAAGTCCCCATTGGCCACTGCCCAAACTTGCCCAAAGGTTTCCCTTTTGGGCCGGGCCTTTCTAGATAAGTACTCCGGGGGGTCACTCTGCTATCCCCTTGCAGTCCCGGAATGTTAAATTTCATTTCTCCTGGGTTTAAGAACTCCTTGATGACAAGATGCATCCAACAAGGGGACAGTTTTGAAGGGCCCTCTGAGGGCTGCTAGCTAAAACGCGGGGGGGAAGATTTTTTTACGGGGCCGGGTGCCATGTTGTCATCCACATGAATAAAAGGGTCAAGTGATGCTTGAGTCAAATCTTTAACCCTTCGTCTGCCTCCTGCTTCCTGCACCAACATCATAGGCGCCTCCGCCAAACCAACATCACAGCAGGAGGAACAACCACCACCACATTATTGTGCGGGGGGGTAAGAGTTTTGACATCTATGCAAAACTAAAGGGCCCCCAATTTTGACTGAGAGGTATGACGGAGATAAAAGCTACCATGACAGCCCGTGTGTGAGATGACCAAAAAATAGTCGCCTCTTTCCTCTCCTCGCCCCTTTCCCCCTTTTAACTCTTGATATATGTAAAAATAGGGATACGTTCATCACTTATGGCCAAAAAACTAAACTGTAAAAAAATGAAAAAAACAATTTAAAATACATATAAATTCAATAAAGTGTAGGAAGTTTTTGCCATAATTAGCTTAAATTTAATTTTAAAAAAAAAAAAAATAAACTTGTCCTATTAAAATTATCACACTGCCAAAAGCTGTTTGATAGTGTACAAGAGACCTTAAAGGTAACCCTAACCTTATTGATCTGTTCTCATCCCAAAAAGTATAAGTAGGGGGGACATGTATGAAACCCGGCGACAGGGTTTCTAAATCGCTTTAAAAACGTTATTATGCCCACAAGTATAACCTTTCTGCGTTCAATTAAAAAGGCCACTGTAGTTCCACTACGACAACTCAGGCTTAGGCAGACCACCTTTAACATGGTGTGGCTGTTCTGTTATGCACCTAGGTTTGGCATCAAACATTTATAAATGTGTCTAATTCTATGAATGTGGTGCGACGCCCCCCAGAAAACCTTTAATCTTTGGCGCATTACAAAGTGCTAGGGCCGGCGCCGATTACGCCAAAGATTGGAGTTCGACAGTTCATACATCTATAGAACAGGGCTACGACAGCTTTTTAGTGCAAAGTATGCCAGAAAATTAGTGTAACCCTGTTCATACATGTCGCCCGTAGTGTTTACCTTAATTTTCATGCGGTGTTGCTGCAGGGTGAAGCATAACATTGCTTAAAATAAGTGATATGGGCAATGTATGGACAAGCTGGATCCTCTTAGTAGTGGTTCTTCGCTTTAGCTTATGGAGCTGGACCTTCGTTGTTTACCTTTCTTACATCCGTATACATCATATTCTTTCTCCTGAGGTGAGATTTCTTGTTTTGCTAAAGAGCTCCAAATCCTCTGCTTCATTTCACACAGCCAGGTACATGTTGAAACTTTGGCTGCCTGCAACTACTACTAGGGGAAACTTATGAGCTCAGAAAAACTGATTTCTTATTGATTTTAATGAGAACTGTACATATCTGTATCCAGTGATTTCTTCCAACTACAGTTCCAGGCAGCCAAAATGTAATAATTTAACACTATGCCAGTGTAAAGAAGGACATGGAAGTTGTGAGCTCTGTGCCCTAACACCTATAGATGTATTATAAGGTCAATCATCACAGAATATTTATATATATCTATATACATCTGTATCTGAAACCTATCAGTAATTAGAATGCCATTTAGTAAAAAATAATATCAGCTGGTTCAATTGATGGACTATAAAAAGGCTGGGAGAATATATTCTGATCAGATCAGACCAAAATTGGATTCTTTGGATACCGTAGTGCACACCATGTTTGGAGGCCAAAATGCTCTGCATATCACCTCCAAGACCAAGACTAAGACTAAGGGCGACATGTATGATCGGGAGTTGCGCCTGTTTTCTGGCGAAAACGGCGCCTCACCGATCCGGATCCCCTGTCGAACGCAGTGATGCGATGTTAGGTGCAACCTTCGCCACTTTTGGATGCGCCTAACATGAAGGGGCGTGTAATGGGCGCGGTGTGGGCGTTCTGGGACGGGACACGGCACATTCGAAAACTCCGAGGCATGCATGATCGCGGCTCGGCAAAGTGCGGCGCATTACAGCGCTCGCTAGCTCCGACAGGCAGACCTAGTTGATTCTGGTCTAAATGAGCCGGAGGAGGCGAAGTGGAGCGAGAACGTAACATGAGAGGAAACATATAGAAGATCGCAAAAGAAATCCATCGCGATTATTTGGGCCAATGGGAGAGCGAGCGACGCTCTTATGAGTTTTCCAATGCAATCTATAATAAAACTGTACATGGCCGAAATCAAATGATAAGACTCACGAAGTTGTACCGATGTGTATATAAAATGATCAATAATATGGGGGTAACAAACAAATATAAACAAACAATAATGAATTCAATGAGTTCATTTTTATTTCTTTATTTTCCTTAGCCAATGAACAATAATATGGGTGTAACGAAAATAAAGAAATAAAAAGAATTCATGATTTTTATTTTTATTTGTTTATTTTCGTTACCCCCATTATTGTTCATTTTAAAAATAAGACGGGTACAAATCGTAGTCTTTTCCTTTTTTCGGTCATGTCAGTTTTTATTATAGATTGCATAGAAAACCCATAAACTCGCCGCTCTCCCATTCCCCAAATCCCGCCTCTTTTAATTGTTAATCACAAACAGACCGCTCTGCATTTTTTTTCCCCATAAAACCCAATGAAAGTGCCACCCGCGATTGGCTAAAACTGAACGACCCCCCCCCCCCAACCAATCACAGTACTAAAATATTTTCCATAGACAGTAATAACTTTTAGGGGGCCCTTCTATCGGCCCTTTTGCTCCATCAAAATACAAAAATTTTGGGGGGTTTCTATTCCCCCTGGCTAAACCCAATCACTCTTTCTGCCTTTTTTTTTACTGTATTTTAAACGTCCCCCTTTTTTCATCTTTTGGGTCAAACTTTTCCATGTTTTTAATGGTCACTGTCGTTTTTTCTGATTGGCGGTTTTTATCCGCCAAGGGAGAAAGTTTAAAAATTTTAAATCACTGTATTCCCCCAATTTTCAATACCAAAATTCCCTATGTTGCCCCGTTCTTTTTTTTTGGAAAGTGATTTTTTTTATTATTTTTTTTAAAAATTTTTAGCTTTTTTTAGTAATTTTTTAACACCTAATACAACGATTTTTTGGATTCATACCCCAAAGCCTCCGGAGCTAGAGCTGAGATTTATTTCTTGAGTGATCTTATATATTTTCCCTTTAATTTTAAATGACTACTTTTTCACTACATTTATTCGCTTTTAACGCTTTGATTTTTCCCTTTATTCATTCATTTTATTTGAAAGACAACTCTTTTTTGCTATTCACTAACTTTTAATATTTCCCGCTCATTTCCAGCCGTCTCGAATCGAATCATGGCAGGCGAGTCCCGCACGTGCCTAATTCCACATGGCCTCACACCTGGGGAGGGCGAGGGAACTTTTCACCGCATGTATGGCGCCCCTCCTCGGGGGGCGAAACTTAGGCGCATTCCCGCACTGCCCTAAACCCCACTGCGCCTGCACACTGGCGAGGTGCGGTGGGGCTTTACACCGCAGTTGAGGGACCCGGGCTCCCACATACATGAGGGCAGCTTTCATGTTCGGCGCTCCAAAACTTGCGCTCCACGCGCCGAATTCTACATGTCGCCCTAAAGAGGGTTTGGAAGGGGAAACCATGGTATGCGGGGTGGTTTCGCTACGGCACTGGAAAAATTATATAAGAAGGGGAAGGTTTAATGGACAAATGTACCAAGACATTTTTTTGTAAATCTGCTGCCACCTCCAGGGGATGAAATGAAATGAATGTGGAATTTCAAAAACAAAGATCCCAAACACACACCCGGAAAAAATTCAATTGTTTCAGGAAAGAAATAAAGCTGCTAGAAGTCCCCCCAATCCCCTGACCTGAATCCAAAGAAAATCTATGGAAGGAACTAAAGCTAGAGTTATAGAAGGAGCCCACGGATTTTTCCGGGTTTGCAGAGTGTTGTGTGGGAAAAATCCCCTGTTTTTTTTTCACTTTTAAAGCAATTTTTTGCTGGTGTTAGTAAACTTTATTTTACTTTAAGCTACTACTTTAAACTTTAGGGCTTTATAAACTTTAACTTTACTTTTACTTCAGAGGACATTCTTTTACTAACGATTTCTTCAAGACTGCGGTCCCCAGTCACTTACAAACTGGGAGCAAAGCAGGTACGGCCATTGGTTTCATCACTGAAAAAGGGTTGAGGCAGGGGCAGAGCTAAAGACTCATAGGCCGGGTTCAGCTTGGGTCTCCCTACCCTCAGACAACGGCTGTGGACCACTACCTTTAAACAACAGAATCCCTACTTGACATGGCGGATGTCTGCAGTGTAACGTGCTGCAGAAAATTATTTCTATTTAAATGGATTGTCTAATAGAAATAAAATAATTTCAAACAGGCCAAAGAAAAACAAGTAATGCAGCCAAAGTGTTTGATCCCTCTTGCTCCTCCCTGCCCCAAAAAGGTGGGGTGAACAGGAAAAAAATTCCTGCCTTTGTTTTTTTTTGGGGGGGTTTTTTTTGTTGGAGTTTACATAAACAGTTTAATTGATTTGTTATCATTTCTACGGGTCAGAAAATTATACAATGGCCACATTATCACTCTATACAGTGACTTACCAACATAATTTATGACCAAACCGTATCCCAAGACCAATAATACCAATAACAAAATATCCCAGGCCCAAAAAAAATACTGCCACATCATGACTAATATCACTTCTATATACTGACTAATCCCTCAACTTTTATGACAAACCAGTTAGCAAGACCAATAATACCCTTTAAAACAGTATTAAGCATAAAATTTAGGTACTCATCTCATCCCCCATATCACCACCATAAAAAGTTGAAAAATACCATCGCACTGTTACTAAATTTTTAAAAACTTTTTATACAAAACCCACTATTACCCCCTACGTGCCCGTATAGCGGTAATCCGTTTTCAAGTCTCGGGACACAAAAAGTAATTATTGTGTTTTTCTTTTGGGATCAAAAGGACAACTTTTCTGATGATTGTTCTCTTTTCTTTCTCTTTCCGGCTAGATCACCATGATGTCTTTCCCGTCCTCAAACTCACCCCTACAGAAATAACGCCCAAAAATATTTAGATTTCAAACGGAAAGTTCCCCAACTAACTTTAGGGCCCTCATTTGTGCAACCAATAGATAGGAACACACTCCATATAGCAGCAAGCTCCTCACCCCCAAATTAGGCAGGGAGATATGTAGACTTTCCTTTTAGGTACTTTGACCCAAAAAATTTAGCGATAAGTGGTGACTTTTCCCTTTAAGTGGGAAAAGTCCCCCTTCAGTATAGCCCTCCCAATAGGTAGCTATTTAGTGCCCCCAATATGAATGGGGACTTTACCTACTTAATGGGGAGAGTCTACCTTCTAATCTGACTAATATTTATGGTCTAATCCATCAAAAGGGGCGAAAAGGGTTTGGGAATAGGGCTCCTCATGGGAAAAGTATAAAGGTTTCCCCCCTAGTAAGCAGGTCCCATAGGGCCCCAGTAGGTATGTATAAAAGGCCCCCCTAATAAGTGGGTACAGGGGGTTTCCCTAGTAGAAGGAAAGCAAAAGGGCCACCCAAATGAAGGTACTGGGCCCCCCCGCGAAAGTAGTAGGTATATATGGCCCCTTCTAGTAGATATGTATAAAGGGCTCTCTCTAGTACATAGATACATAGGGTCCCCTCTAGTAGGTAGGTATATAGACCCCAGTATTAATGGGGGTATATAGGACTCCCCAGTGGGTTAGGGGGAATGTAGGGCGCCTCATTGGTAATTAATAAGGTATATACTGTACCCTAGTAATTAGGTAGGTGTATGTAGGCTCTGTCACCAGTGGTGAAGTGTGTATATAGGGTCTGCCCCCCGTATTACGGTATATTGGGGCCCCCCCAGCGGTAGGTGGGGTATAAAAAGGGGGCCCCCCTAGTTAGGTATATATAGACCCCTCCAGAACTTAGGTATATATAGGCCTCCCCAGTAGTTAGGTATATACAGCCCACCCCATTAGATATACATAGGCCCTCCAGTAGTAAGGTATATATAGGCCCTCCACTAGTTAGGTATATATAGCCCCCCCAGTAGTTAGGTATATATAGACCTCCCCAATTAAAAAAATAATAATGATACTTACCTCTCCCCTGTTCTTCTGCTGAACACTGGTCTTTGAATCCAGGGAGGGTGGCAGTAAAGGGGGCTTGGGCCTGTCGGGCAGCGTTGTGTTTTACATCGCGCCTTCCCACCAGGGGCTGAAGGCCCGGGATCATGAATCAGTGAATCCTGGCCATTCAGCCTCACCCGCTGCCTCTCGTCGGCAACGGCGGATCTCGCATCACTGGATCTATGCGATCCAGCGAGGCAGCTGTGTGGTAAGGGGAGCCTGCGGGCCCCCTAGTTAGGGGACGGGGCGCAAATTTTCGCTGAGACCCCTGTAGCTTAGCCACTGGGGTCAGGGCCAGTTTCGCACTGCTTGCTCTGTGCAGGAAGGTTCTGGAAATGGGGCCAACTTTAAAAGTATACTAAAAAGGGTAAACTAGGGGCCCCCCCTATCATTGGAATTCACAAAAAGGTAGTTTACCCATCCTGAAACCAAAAGGTCACCTCAAAATAAGGACTTAAAGCCTGGTTGTTGGGGCCACAGATCCACAGAAAACCCGTAATGACATGGTTCTGGAACTAGGGATCTGCACCTGAATATTTACCTTTTAGGTTCCTTCTAACAGAAACCTTATTATGTTGGTCTTCCATGTACGCTTTGCATCTGGCTTACAGGAATGTTGGAATAGCTCCATAAATAGAAGTGTACAGTATGTTAATTAAGATCAATATATTAATTACCTCTACATAGGATCTAAACATTGGAGGTTTAGTGCTGATTATCGTAAAGCCATACATATGAAGGATACAAATATGGCTGCCTGTGCCTAGCGTAGCGAGTTCACTTCTATCTTTTAACCTGATCAAAAATAAAAAATTACTAGTTAATCATAATGTTGGATTTTTATACTATTCACTAAAGCTTGGTACAGCCAACAACCAGGGCCCTGGGTTTTATAGCCATAGCAGCCATAGTGGCTTCTATGGGGTCCAGAGGTTGAGGGGCCCACTCAAGTTCAAGAACATTATTACTTTTTGTTTGGAAACAAGTAGTTGGTGGCTTTCTGCTCTCCAGCTCTTCTATGTGGGTTCTCTGATACATGGCGGTATTATTTATGCCTTTAATTATTGCTACTTATGCTGCTGTTATAGTTTATTGTCATTAGATGGTGAGGCCCCATCTCACTTTGCTATGGGGCCCTATGAATTCTAGTTACGCCCCTGACCAGACCAGCTGGGCAGGTTAGCAGGTTTCAGTGGAAATATAGAAGTGCACATTGAGGTTTCAGCTCAGTTTTTTGTCAGTAGACACACTTTTTGGCTGTCTGCACATGCTCGCAGGCTCAAATGCTTTCACTTTCTATATGAGGAAATGCGACACCCTGCTTTAGTCAGAAATTAGCTGAATGCTCATTTTAATTGCAACTTTCAAGATTTTGGATAAGGTAGGAAGAAACTGAAGACATCTTAAAGTACTGGAGAATGTTTTAGAAACTTTGGAAGAAGTCTGAAAACTTTGGCTCTCTCCTGGCACGGAGGCTGCAGCTCGGCTCTGGTTTGAACATGGCACTTTTTGCAGCTGAAGGTATGTGTGTCTGTCAGTATCGCTTGTCACCTGTAACCAGATCTGGGCTTAGAAAACATATCACGTTAATGATTTCTCATTGTAACAGGCTGGTGAATGTTAAAAGTGACTATTTTCTCTCCACCAGTGGTCTTCCACCTGTGGCTCTAACGCTCTCATGGGACTACAGTATATCCTCAGCAGGGTTGTAGTCCAATAACGGATTAGTAGAGGGTAAATATTACTCTTCCCTCTGTAAATCCATAAAACTGTGATAGTATGTTCCTTTATGAGAGTTGTTTGCAGACATGTTATTGTATTTGTCAGTCATATGCGCCATGTATGTACTGTATATGCGCTAATGTATCATGTAAATGTTGTGTTATGTTTCCCTTCACTGTCTGAGCGTTGTCTGTAGCAGCTTCTTTCTACATCCAACATCAGATCAGACAAAAGAGAGGCACGGCACAATCCATTTGAAATAGTTCAATGTAAAGAACTACTATTGTTGCACTACTGTGTTGCTGGTACTGCAAAAAGTGAGCAGTTCGTGATGTCTTTTGCTAGCAACAAAATAGACTGTGACTGTGCCTACATGATGGAAAGAGAATGGGCAACATGCATGGGCAGGGCTGCCATCAGTCATCTATTAACCATTTCAGGGCACCATACAGCCAAATCAAATGGGGCCCCCACCAGGCAGGGCCACTGGGGTCCGGGCCGGGCCGACCAGTGTTTCCCCCAGGTGGGCCCCGAGTCCCGGCGCCGGTCTGTGGCGCGCTACATGGGCTGCAATGGTCGCATCTGCGACCGGACCCCTGTGCCAGAGGGCCGAAAGGCCCCACTCACCACATGGCTGCACGGCCGGGTCACCAACCCAGCCATACAGCCATCACGGCCTGCACCGCGCAGTGCAAGCAGCGGCCGAGGCTGAACAGCCGGGATCTTCTGATCCTGTCAGTTCTGCTCCCAGGAGGCCGCGGGGCAGGCGCGCGATGTGATGACGTCATCGCACGTCCGCTCCGTGTCCCGCACACTGCTGCCGGCGCCGCTTCAGGGAAGAGGACAGAAGAGGAGGGAAAGACATCAGGTAAGTATTGTTTTTATTTATTTTTTTAAAACTACTATACCTGTCTGCCTATATACCTGCCATGTCTGCCTATATACCAGCCCTGTCAGCCTGTATACTGCCAGGTCTGCCTATATACCAGCCCTATCTGCCTATATATCAGCCCTGACTGCCTATATACTGCCCTGTCTACCTATATACTGCCCTGTCTACCTATATACTGCCCTGTCTGCCTATATACTGCCCTGTCTACCTATATACCAGCCCTGTCTACCTATATACTGCCCTGTCTACCTATATACTGCCCTGTCTGCCTATATACTGCCCGGTCTGCCTATATGCTGCCCTGTCTACCTCTATACTGCCTGTTACCTCTATACTGCCCTGTTTTGCCTATATACCAGCCTGTCTGGCCTATTTACCTGCCCTGTCTTCCTATATACCTGCCCTGTCTGCCTATACTGACCTGTCTACCTATTTACCTGCCCTGTCTGCATATATACCAGCCCAGTCAACCTATATACTGCCCCTGTCTACCTATATGTGTTCCTGTCTATATACTAGCCCTGCCTGCATATATACTAGCCCTGCCTGCCTATATACTGGCCCTGCCTGCCTAATAGTGGTCATGCCTGCTTACATACTGGCCCTGCCTGGCTACATACTGGCCCTGCCTGCCTACATACTGGCCCTGCCTGCCTATATACTCGCCCTGACTGCCTACATACTGGCCCTAGCTGGCTAGTTACTGTCCCTGACCTTACCTGGCTAATTACTGGCCCTACATAGCTAATTACTGGCCCTAGCTGGCTGATTACTGTGGGCAGCCCTAGCTACCTGGCTGATTACTGTGGGCAGCCCTAGCTACATGGCTGATTACAGGGGGCAGCCCCAGCTACCTGGCTATTTACTGGGGGCAGCCCCAGCTACCTGGCTGATTACTGGGGGCAGCCCCAGCTACCTGGCTATTGGGGGCAGCCCCAGCTACCTGGCTAGTTACTGGGGGCAGACCCAGCTACCTGGCTAGTTACTGGGGGAAGCCCCAGCTACCTGGCTAGTTACTGGGGGCAGCCCCGCTACCCGGCTAGTTACTGGGGCAGCCCAGCTACCTGGCTAGTTACTGGGGCAGCCCCAGCTACCTGGTTAGTTACTGGGGGCAGCCCCAGCTACCTGGCTAATTACAGGTGTAGGCCCTGTCTACCTACCAAATTAATGGAGGAAGGCCCTGTTTACCTACCTAATGGGGGTCTACCTATTTACATGCCACTTATCTGACATTTTTTCATTTATAATTTTTCGGGTCTAACATACACTGTTTGGGAAAGTGCTGGAAAAGAGAGGAGTCTAAGATGTATTTGTGGTAAATTCTATAGCGACGAGTAGTGACTACTAGAAGAAGACACTGCATGCTGTACTGGACGGAGAAAAAAAGGGAAGAGAACGACTCATCAGGGAAGACATTATGGAGGTTTGGGCCAGATGGAGAAGAAAAGAAGAAGAAGACAACTCCCATCAGAAATGACGTCTCCTGTGAGTCCCCGCTGTCAGGGGTAATTTTACTTCTATGTTGAATCAGTGCTGTATTCATGTGATGGTGACCTGACTATAGGTGATGTGATTGGTGGGGTTGTAGGTTATGTTAGTGCTTATGTAGTGTCAGTGTGGGCTTGTGATGAGGGGTTTCTCTGCACCACTTTTTCTTTCTTCCTTGTGTTTAGGCTACTTTCACACGGAGCGGTTTTTGGTGCATTTTTTCATGGGCACACTGACTAAGACTATGCAATAGTCGAAACGCGTCGTGCAACCGTATGCACTGGTATTGTATCGCAATCCCCCTACCCTATACCATTATGTTTTAATGAAGTCTGAATAAATTCCTATGTTTTAAATAAGTAGCTGCAAGCCATCTAATTTCGCTACGTTTAAGCAAGCTGGAGTATACCGTTTCAAGTCTACTACCTCCACCATCATCCCTACCTCCCCACAGCTCCATCTCTTCTCCGTACACCACCCCATCACCATCCCTACCTCCCCACAGCTCCATCTCTTCTCCCTGCACCACCCATCACCATCCCTACCTCCTCACAGCTCCATCTCTTCTCCCTGTACCACCCCATCACCATCCCTACCTCCTCACAGCTCCATCTCTTCTCCCTGCACCACCATCACCATCCCTACCTCCTCACAGCTCCATCTCTTCTCCCTGCACCACCCATCACCACCCCTACCACCTCACAGCTCCATCTCTTCTCCCTGCACCACCCCCAAAAATCCCTACCTCCCCAGCTCCATCTCTTCTCCCTGCACCACCCCCCATCATCCCTACCTCCCCACAGCTCCATCTCTTCCCCTGCACCCCCCCACCAAACATTCCCCACCTCCCCCCAGCTCCATTCTTTCTCCTGCACCCCCACCATCATCCCTACTCCCACAGCTCCATCTCTTTTTCCGCCCCCCACCCCACCATCATCCCTACCTCCCAAAAGCTCCAAACTCTTCACCCTGCAGCACCCCACCATCATCCCTACCTCCCAAGCTCCATCTCTTACCCTGCACACCCCCCCACCATCATCCCCACCTCCCCCCAGCTCCATCTCTTCTCCTGCAGCACCCCACCATCATCCCTACCTCCCCACAGCTCCATCTCTTCTCCCTGCAGCACCCCCACCCCCACTCTTCTTCCTGCAGCACCCCAGCTCCATCTCTTCTTCCTGCAGCACCACTCTCCCACCTTCGCTCTTACAGCACCAGTCACTTGTTTCACTGTAAAGCTCCCCTCTCATCTGTCTCACCGTCTCTTCATAAATGTGTTTCCCCATCATCTATACTCCCCTCCCCACAGCAGCACTTCACCTCTTCCTGTCAGCACCACTCCACCTGCAAGACCACTTGCAGTGCACTCTCCTCCTGAGGCACCATCTCCCTCAGTACTGCTGTTAAGCACCTCTCTCACCTCCCCACAGCAGCACTTCACCTCTTCCTGTCAGCACTCTATTACCTCTCTCTGTCACCAACTCAGCTTGCACTCTCCCCTCTCCTCCTGGGGCCTTTCACCTGTGTCACCCCGCAGTCAGCACCTCTCCCCTCCCCAACAGCAGGCCCTCGGTAGGAGCATTTTCTCCCTTCTGCACTTCTTACTGTGCTGCTCACTGTATATGGAGCCACCTCTGCTAAGCTGCTGTGGGAAGCCCTGCACAGACCAGGTGTCTATGGTGCACACACAGACAGAGGAGAGCTGCACCCGCACCGCTGCTCTGCCTCTGCTACTTGTTACAGGCTCAGGGTTTCCTCTCCTCCTGACTTGGGGTGGGGTCAGGCTCGGACTGGCCCACAGGGGAGTAGGGGAAACCCCCGGAGGGCCCCTGAGCGTGGTAGACCTGGAGTTGTTTTTAACTGCATATACATCCTCAGAAGAGGCAAAAAAGCATAGAAAGAGAGGCAAATAGCAAGAGGCAGGGTATAGAAGGCATCTACAGTCATTTACAGTAGCTGTAGGGTGGGCTCCTACAATAAACTCCACTGATGAGCTCAGAAACAGCTCAACTGGTGGGCCCCTAGAATCAACTCCACCTGTGGGCCCTAAGGACCCCAGCCCGACACTGGGTGGGGTTAAACTCCTCATCGAGTTTCTAGCAGCAATATCCTATGCGGGACATTCAGCAGCTCTGGCAGGAGTCGGGACCTCGCTCTATTATACTCTCCCTGACATTGCAAGCATGCCTCAGCTGTATGTACATCCAGCGGACACACATACAGCTGAAGATACCGTCGGCGCTCAAGGAGCTCCTGGAGCGCGGCGAGATTCAGGGCAAAGGCAGCTTTATCCGGGGCTTGTGTCCCGGATAAAACTGCCTAGCAATGCCCCTGCCCCCATGCCTGCGAATTTAACACTTTCTGCCTAATCATTACAAGAGGCCACCCTCTACGTTTAGGGGAAAGAGAGTTTCACCATTATCATAGATGCAGATTAACTATAAGAACTGTGAGACTATTGAACTCACTGCAACAAGAGGTGATGATTGTGGATTCACTAACCAAAAACTTTTGACATGTAATATAATTAATTATGGGTACTAGAATTTGGAGTTGGGATGATAATCCAGGAATGTAATCTGAGTTCCATCTTTGAAGTCAGGAAGATATTATTCCTTTATTATGGGTTAATTGGAATTTTCCTCCTAGAAGTTTCGCTTTCTTATGGCTCCACATGGCATCAATTTGTGCTGAGGTTTTTTTTTTGCATGTACTTTGCGCTGAAATATGCTCCAAAATATGCTTCTAACAATGTTCTATGCAGCTCTCCTTCATTTCAATGTAAAATATGTGCCATCATCCACATGACGTGTATTTTACAAACCTAATTGTGCATATATTTTGGGATGCTTTTACTGCCATACATGTAAGTGCCTTACCAATTTTTGAGGCCATAGAAACAAATGTGGAGCGTATTTTTGGCAAACATTGGTGAATACGCTTCACACGTCCACGTCAAAATTCACCTCTCATTAGACGTATTTTGAAGCTCATTTTGAGGCATACATTTACATATGTAAATTTACACCGTATGAACATACCCGATAGGTCGGTCAGGCTTGATGGACCTGTGTCTTTTTTCACATTTACTAACCATAACTATGTAATAATTTGTATTTGAAATCATCCATATGTCTGTATATAAAATTGGAGTCTTAGGGTATGTTGACATGGCTTATTTGTAAGCATAATTGCATGCGTATTTCGCCACATATTGCGCTTTATATGCAGCGAAATGCGCGCCGCAATGACCAGGGGCGTAGCTACAAGGGGTGCAGCGGTAGCAGTCGCTACCGGGCCCTGCGGCCTGAGGGGTCCAAAAGCCCTCCTGCCACATAAGAAGATACCAGCATTGTAAATGGTGCATGGTAACTGGGGGGCCCCATTTCACTTATTGCACCAGGGTCAAAGTGCTTGAAGTTACGCCTCTGGCAATTACGGTAATTTATAGCTCTCATAGAGAGCTATGAATTATGTGCCGTCTCCCGGGCGTACAATACGATCGTATTGAACGCTGGGGGAGAAAAGTGAAATGTCGATTGTTAGCAGCGCTTACGCGCTGCCGACAGTGCATGTCAATGGGGCTAGCCAGTTGCCGGCCCCCCGTGCTTTGGAATTACGAGCTGATCAGCGCATGCTTCCAAAACACCCGGCGTATTGCGGCACGTACCATATGCGCCCCAATACGCCATGTGAACATACCCTTATAGAATGTAGGACCATAGTAAACTACTCTGATTTACATGTTTGCAAGTGTGTTTGACTGTTTTTTTTTTTTCTTTATTGTAGGGTTAGGAGGAATGTGATAAAACAAGTTAAAAATAACTAGCTGTCCCCCTAAAATATTCAATAAAAGAATTTTTCTTTAACTAACCGAACAGGAAGCTGTTATTTGTTATTTTTCTAAAATGACATTGATTGAAACAAGGCCAACCTTGCAGCAGTGTAGTGTTTGTTATTATAAAATATCAAGGAAATGGTGCGCAACTCTAATTATCTTCACAGGCAAACAATATCTTTTAGACAGCTGCTTTTATACTTCAGGATGTTAGGAAAATAAATGTAGTAGTGTGTCGTTTATTATAGGATTTTGGTTACCTCGGTAACATTGTTTTTGTGGCATAATTTCCCTGTCTACTAAAGGGTTAATGTGACTATCCAGGACCAAGCAGGTCTAAAACACATAAGAATATGTTACCACATGCAATGTATCGGTCTTTTTAATGTACATGGAATGAAGTTTTGCTCGAATTTGTTGGGCTGCTTTGGATTTGGTGTAAAACTACTCTAGAAACATAGATGAAGGACCCCCTGGTATTTACTTTTAACCCCTGTAAAAACATCTGGAGACCCCTGGGTTGCTACCCCGATAGCAATGGTTGAAACGTGTTACTGTAGAAGATGCAAATGATCAAGTGAAGGTCAGAGCAGGCAAAGTTCACTCAAATGAGTAACAAGGTCAGAGCAAGCTTAGTAGAGTCAGTATGGGAAGCAGGCAGAAGGTCAGGACAGGCAGCAGATAAGGAGTAAGAATAGCCATGGGCATGGCTAGAGGCGTGGCCTGATGTTTCCGTCTTTGCAATCTCTAAAAGTTGGGGAGTATGTAGTTACATACCATTGATTTCAATGACATGTAACACAATGAGGGGGACATCTGAAAAAACGGATCGAAAAGCAATGCGTAAAAAGTTTCCAAAGACGTACCAAAGTGTGCTGCGTGTTTGGATGCATTTTTGCTGTAGCAGGAACGCATCCTCTAGTCTTAAATAGGGTGTCTGCTTCATAAAACGGAGCAAGAATTGACATGTCAATTCTTTGAATGGATCCGAAAGACGCATCAGAAAGATGCATGTAAAACACGCCTGAACGTCGGTGCGTGTTTTACATTGAAACTTATGTAAATCACACTGCACATTGTTAGATACGTGTTTGGGTCCGTTTTGGGTCAGAAACACGTATCCAAACATGCATCTAAAAGCACCGTGTGAACATCCCCTTACTGTATGGTTCCTTTAGTTTTGAAAACACGTTTAAGGATGAACCACTGCATGAGCTACTTGCTTCCAAGATGGCTGATGAACCCATCTTAGGCTATTCTTTCAGGCAGATGGTTACAAAGTCAACGTCAATTTAGGAGTACACCATCCTGTACACTACATGTATACTGGTTATTTTACTTTTGTGTTGGATCAGTGCTGTATTCCCTGTCATATGGTAGCGACCTGATCTGGCGTCTGACCATTCTGTGGTCTCAATATGGCGGTATTGTAGGTTATGTCAGTGCTCATATAGTTGCCGCATATACATTTCCTGATTGTAAAAGTGAGTGGACACCTATCCCTATATTTACTATTTTGCCATAGGCAAACTTAAACTCTATCAGTTCTCTATCTATAAAACACTAAAACGTAACACTTAACCTCTATATGCACTATTTAAAAACCTGATTTCTAACCTCTCAATATATCCCTCTCTACTTCTGAAGGAATAACTCCTTTTCTATTATCAAGTCTCTATTAACAGGAAAACCTTATATATACAGTAATTTACTAACTCCAGTAAGGGATCCCAAGCCTCCTACTTGGGCAATCATCCCTAATCCAATATACATAAAACATATAAGGTGTTCTTTCTGATACCCTCTGCAGCGGGTAACACTTGTAGACAGAGGTGAGAAATCACAATTTAAAACGTCAGGCCTGACCTCCCCAATATGTTTCACCAGCTAAACCCGCTGCAGGGGGTATCACAAGGAAACCTTATGTGTTTTATGTATATTAGATTAGGGATGACTGCCCAAGTAGGAGGCTTGGGATCCCTTACTGGAATTAGTAAATTACTGTATATATAAGGTTTTCCTGTTAATAGGTGGGGTTCCACCAGACTTGATAATAGAAGGGGAGCTATTCCTTGAGAAGTAGAGAGGGATATATTGAGAGGTTAGAAATCAGATTTTTAAATAGTGTGTATAGAGGTTAAGAGTTATACATAATAAAAGTTACGTTTTAGTGTTTTACAGATAGAGAACTGATAGAGTTTAAGTTTGTCTATGGTAAAATAGTAAATATAGTGATCAAAAGTC
Source organism: Phyllomedusa bahiana (assembly GCA_025379985.1). Classification (NCBI taxonomy): domain Eukaryota; kingdom Metazoa; phylum Chordata; class Amphibia; order Anura; family Hylidae; genus Phyllomedusa; species Phyllomedusa bahiana. Next base: position 51,072 of record JAODAL010015847.1, read on the forward strand.
ACTTTGTTCTCTTGCGAGATTCCCATTTTTTTGGAGATTATTTGACACCTATCCCTGACCCTGTGATCAGGGGTTTCACTTTTACTTTCTTGTTTTTGTGGATGGTGTTTATTTTAGGAAATGGTAAGGTGAGGTGAGCGACCAATGGAAAACATTGAGGCGGATACTGTATAGAGGCTGCTTTTAAGTTGCATACTTATCCTGCAAATATAAAACCCTTACACAGCTCCATGGACAGAAAAGTGAAAAAGTTTTGACTCTTAGAATGTAATAACATAAAAACATGATTTTTTTTAAGTGACAATTATAATTTATGAGTGCGAGGAGGGTCCTGTGAAAAGTGGCGGAGTGTGGTCTGTATAATGGAGCGGCAAACTGACAGTTCTGGGAAGCAAAAACTCTAGCTACACCACCGTCATCATTGTCTCATAAGGAGGATGGTCAAAATTTACTCTGCTTTTTACTCAGAAATCCCGCTCTAAATCATATAAAATTATACATCACACAGCTCTGCTTCTCTCTATCACATATTGCTCTCAGATAGGGCAGCATACAATATTGAATGGTCAATGAATAGGGGAAAACTAATTTGATACAAATTTATTCACAGACATCCCATTGGTTAGTTCATGTTAATGTTGATGAATTTAGTTAATGTAGTTAATGTGTTTAATATGAAATGTCGAATGATGGTATATATGTATACACACAAATGTCACCTACCCTCAAAATCTGATGCTAACTGGCACCCTGATGCCTGAGTCTATATTAATGCATCGTATCAAGGCAGCAGCTCGACACTTAAATGCAAACGAGCTAAATTTTATTTTCGTGTTTTACCTAAAGAAGACTCTAGTACAACCTGGAAATACATTATTTAGAGAACACAACAAAACTAGTTACATGCGACAAGCATTGAAAATGCTATCAATCTGCCTGCCGTTTTAAATAGAGCAGAAACAGCTGAGCAGATTGATATATTGTCCCGTGGGAAAACATTTAGTTTGTATTTTATTAATTTAAATTCCTGCTTATTCTAGGTTAAGGAGTCCAGTGGGCGGTCTTATTACTGATGAACAGCCATCTCAGTATGCACACTCAGACACTGAAGGCTGTCAATCACTGAAAAGACCAACTTCTGGACTCCTTGACCACAATACGTTCTGATAAATATTTGTCCACAAAACTATATATCAATCTGCTCAGCTATTCCTGCTCTATGACATGCTGCCAGCAGATCTGATAGCTTTTTCAGTGGGACAGGCTCTCTTAAAAAGACTGCTGAGGTTTACACCAAGTTAAGTACATGACCATAAAGTCCAAATACTTAAAGGGGTTGTCTCACTACACGATTCATCTTACCTCAGTCCTTTTTTCTCAGTTTCATTTTTGAATTCAGTGATTACAGGCTTTACTGGAGTTGCTGAGGACACCAGGTCTGTAGCTATAGCGACCAGCACTGGCAGTCTATCAGAAGAGATCTAACAGGTCTGTAGCTATAGTGACCTGAGGAGCTGATGCAGCCCATACAAGAGGGGATATCTTAGAATAGGTAGGACACTGTTAATGGACAAAATATTGCAAAGGTTTCTTGTTTTTGCAAGTTTCTTTAACCCCTTGAGGACCCTGGTTTGTATGAAAATGCCCAGGGTCGGTAAGGGGCTTTGAAAGAGATCGTTCCCCCGACCCCCCCGCCAGCCGCCGGTGTTTAGCGCTGATCGCAGCTAACACCCCGGCCGGTCCCCAGGCAAGTGGGCAGCATCGCCCGCCTGCGCTGTTTGACCCCTTAGACGCTGCGTCAAAGATGGCCGCGGAGTCTAAATGAATGAAGATCGGTGCCGCAGTTATGCGGCGGCGATCCGACACCTGGACATGGCAGCGGGGAGCCTTTTGAAGGCCTCCGTCACTGCCATGTCCTGGTTTGCCGCACTTCCAGCCGCAGGCAGGAAGTGGGGAAACCGCCATCTTGGTACAGTCTAATGCATTGTCTATACAATGCACTAGGCTGTATTAACGATCGCGCCTCCTAGTGGTCAAGCACCATAGGGGGACACAATGTTAAAGTAAAATAAATAAATAAATAAAGTTTTAAAGCACAAAAAAATTTCAACAATAGAAAATGTTTGGAATTTTTTTACGGTACCAAAACAAAACATAACGGAAACCGTACATATTTGGTATTGCCGGATGTGTAACAACCTATGGAATACAGCTAGCACATTATATTCACCAAAGATTGAACGCTGTAAAAGCAAAATACCCGCAAACATTTTTTCACAATTTGTCCCACTTGGAATTTTTTTGCGGTTTCCCAGTATATTCTATAGAACAGTGAATAACACCATTAGAAAGTACATCTTGTCCCAACAAATAAAAGCCCTCATATGTCTATGTAGGTGGAAAAATAAAAAAGTTATGACTCTGGGAAGGCGAGGAGGGAAAAACGAACGTGTCAACAACAAAAAAAAACGCCAGGTCCTTAAGGGGTTAACATAAAAAGCAATCCTTGTACGCCTTGAACTGATGATCCACTAATCTAGTAACTGGACTATATATTATTGCCAAGTGCATTACAGAATCCATTTACCAAGATACCAAAAATTTAGTTTTTCCAACTCTTTAAAACATCTTCTGTTTCCAGTTGAATTCGTGCAGACTTGGCAACATGGCGCATAGTGAACTAGGACAATATCTGTAACCAAAGCACTTGTCTGTTGCATGGCTGTTTTGTATCCTGTGCCTCCACGTGCTTTGCTCATATACTTATTATGTGCTCTGTTACCTCATTTCAGTCATCTAATGTGTGGATATGATAAATTATTTCCCCTCACTTCTTACTGTAATCTTTACGGATTGTTTGCTGATAAAAATTGTCCTCACTGTCTTCCATTTGACCTCATATTTTTATAGTTCTTTACATAATTTGCAAACAGTCTAGCATTAGCTTTTTGTGGTTGATAGAGTTGGAAACAGAGACTTCAGCACAGACTGAGACCCAGGAGAGCTGACGATGAAATTCATCAGCTTGTTGTTTTTTTCTGGTGATCTCTTTGTATTGTAATGTCTGGCTGCTCAGCTAAAACTGTAGTTTGTTCACAGAGCCAAGTAAAATAGTTTGTTATCTATAATAGGTTGTGAATGATCCTCCTATACCTTTCTTTGGTAGACACTTTCCATCCTGTGCCTTGATTTATGTATTTGATAATATGAATGCTTTCAATACTACCATCTCTAAAAGACTTAATGTAATACAAGTACTGACTTGAATTGATTTATTTTTTATGTTCTGTAAGATCTTCCAAATGAGACCATCTCAAGATCTGCAAAGGAAATCATCTGCTCCACCAGGTAAGACCAGTATTATATGTAAAATATATTTACAGTGGGATTGATTAATTTAAGGTTTGTTAATGGGATTTTGAAGAACAGTATGAATATATCACTTTAGTGACCAGCCCACATATGTCAGATGGTAGAAAATTCAAAAAAAGTGTGCACATGCCCTTTAGTTATCTCCCCATTCTTACTTATGGAATCACTGTGCCCCTTTTATAGTAAACGAAAATGTTAGCTTCAAAGTCCTCTGAACATTGCTCCTAATTCACAAAAAGCCATAAGGTTCACTAGCACATTTGGAAACTGGAGTGCGAAATTCTACTTGTTCTTTAGTCATTCATTCCGATATTTGTGGCAATATGTTAATGGACGCTCAAACTCACAATGAAGCATTGTATTAAAAAATACTCCACTGTTATTTCATAAAAGTATTACCTTTTAAAGGGGTTACCCTACAATTAAATATTACACTTTTTTTTTGCTGAAATCATCCTTAATAAATACGCCTGTGTTTAGATGTTTCTTATACACACTTGTTACCGGTCCCACTGGTGTTTTTTTTTTTTCATTCCCTGTCAGAAACTCTACCTTAGAGATTATAAATATATGGGCGACATGTATGACTGGGGCTGCGCCAGAATTCTGGCCTCAAAAAGCTTTAGTAGGCCAGTTCTATAGATGTATGAACAGGTGCACTCCGAACTTTGGCACGATAAGTGCCTCGGTACCGTGCCAAAGACACTTTTTAGCGGGCCAAAGTTTTGGGGCGATCTGGGGGCGTCGCACCACATTAGTAGAAGTGGACACATTTATGATTCTTTGACACCAAAACTTTGGCACAGAACAGCCAGACCAAGATAAAGGTGGTCTGCCTGAGCCTGAGTTGTCGTATTGGCACTAGACTGCACTTGTATGGATGACTTGCAGGAGAAAAGGTACATACATTCTGGTGCAGTCTATACTAACTAAAGTGATTTAGTACTGGTCCATCAGTGCCAGAATTCATACATGTTGCCCATGGTGTCAAACTCCAATTTATAAGGTGGCCACTCTCTGGAGGGATTCCCAGTCTATAAATGTACAATGTAGAAAACCACAGCACTTCGATGATGCATTTTAGAAAACATGCATATGTCTTTAATTACATTCAAAAAATTATTGGCAGTGCAATTCACCAATATTTACAAGCGTCTCAATAAGATAGGAATTTCAGACTAGAAGACGTTGGGCGACATATATGAACGGGGCTGTGGCAGAAGTCTTTTCAGCCCGACATCTAGCGCTGCCCCATTCGCTACAGTTTTAAACCTGCCGCACGCCAATATCAGGCGCATTACAGAGCGCACACGGCACTTTGTAATGTGCCTGATTTCGGGGTGTTTGTAGGAGGCAGGGCGTACTATAACCGTATGGAGCTACACATGTATAGCTTCAGTACGGCAATTCTAGGCACATTACTGCCGGAACAGGTAAACCCCTTTGAAAGTGGTTTACCTGAGCCAGAATTGTCATTTCTACGCTAGAATGTGCCTGATTTACGACCCGCAGTAAAGCGGGTTCATAAATCAGGCGCATTCTACACTATTTATATGTACAGAAAAATTGGCATCTAAGTGCCAAAATTCATGCATGTTGCCCTTTGTGTCTACCTCTGAGCCTTCTTCAGTATGTATCTGGGGTTACCACAACCTATATAGAAAATCCTGGGTCCAAGAATAAAGAATGCATGATATATACATGAGTAGTAATAGCACATGATCACACATGCACCTACATGATGAATGAAGGGGAATAATGAATATATGTATGTATATAATATATAAATATATAATATATATATATATAAATTTATAAATTTTCCCTTTATTCATCATGTAGGTGCATGTGCAATATGTATATTTGGGTTATCATTTGATCATGTTCTATTACTACTCATGTTTAACTGTATTGCATCCAGTCTGCTGTTATTTATTGCGGTGCCCTTGTAATTTTCAATGTTTAAGAAAATAAATAAATAAATAATGCATTTTACATTCTAGGTTGTGATTAGTAAGTATTCTGAACTCCCCGATAGGCCCAATTATCACATTCATTGTTTGTTCACTTTATTTTGAGTGATATTCTGGTGGTTTATATCTGGAGTTAAACCTTCTCCACTGCAGGCTGATACACCCACTGTCTTGGCATCCTGGATTCTCATTCCTCTAACTTCAGATATTTACCAAAGAAGGCTCAGTGACAGATGCAACATATTCTGGTCTATCTTATTGAGACACTTGTAAATATTGAAAAATTGCTAATCCTTAGATGTAAATTAAGACGTATGCATGTTTTTTTTAAAAATACATTATCGGAGTGGTGTGATTTCCTACATTGCTTTAGAAAGTCCACCTACAGTTTCCAGTGGTAAATGATAATATACTTAAAGGAAACGTTTTTTGTTCTCAGGGTCACCACACAAAATGAAACCAGCCACAGTCATGAGTTCAGACACATTCAGCATGACATGGAGGTCCAGGAATCAATCATTGCCACAGAGAGTTTGGCTGAGACACCGCTGCATCATTTTACTATGGAGTCTGAAATTGATAAAACTGCTGAACTCTTACCATCTGGAGGGATTCAAAGTCATCACCATGGCATAAAGACTGCAGTCAGAGAAACTTCCCCACCACAGCTCTCAAGTTCTGTTTTTAATCCAAACACCATCCACCCAAAATCATTATCACTAACATATTCTCAAGAGAAACACCTTAATCAACCGAGCAGAACACAACCACTAAAAATGTTAGTTCATCCAATTTGGAATTACCTGAAAGTGTATTGGACCTGAGTAACACAGAACTTCAAGACAATGTCACTGTTGATCTCTACAGTGATGGAACATATGGAGAAGCACCAGACTCCTATAAAAAAATTGAAAAGTATGTTAATCTTAGTAAAATATCAGATGACATTGAAGAAGATCTTTACACTGATTCAAATCTCTATAAAGCCAAACATGTTTCATTTGTGTGTCCATCTTCTCTGGCACAGGTGAAAGAATTGACCAGAGAAATGAGAGAAATTGAATCAAAAATAGAATTTACAGATGATACACTGTTAATGCACAAAGTATGGAATGTGCCAAATCATGCTGAAGCACACAGAAAAGTGGCTGAAATTAAATTGAAATCTGGGAATTGCCACCAGATGGAATCCACTGAAAAAGAGGACCATAAAGAGACAAATGAAGATGATAAAGAAAAATTGATGCTTAATAGCACAGAACATGGAAGCCAGGCCAAGGTTGTCAACTACGAATGTGAAGCCGAAGCAATAAATAATAAAGAACGAACGGATGAAACTTACCTTAAAACACTTAATAACAAGAATGACAAAAAGTTTGGAATAGAAAGCAATGCGATTAAATCACTTTATGAGAATGCAAGTATGTTACCCCTAAATATCAACAATGTTCTTTCCAGTTCACTTACATTCTCATCTCAAGAAGGCAGAAATAATGAGAATACAGACAATTCCATGCAAAGTTCTTCCAAGACATTATCTTATGAAGAGGGCCAACCATCTATTGAACTGAACACGCCAACATCTTATTCACAAGAAGATAAGACACTGGCTTTGAAAGACATAGAAAATCAACTGAAAACTTGCTCAAACATTGTAGCTATTGATAGCATAGAAAATATTTCTGATCATATCATTGAAATAAATTATTGTAACGTAAAAAATAATGTTAAAAACCAGCCGGAACTCCAAATAACAATGTGTCATGAAAGGGTAGATTCGAAACAGTCAGCAAACATACTGAAAGAACTAAATAGTAGTCAATCTTATGAGATCAACGACATTTCTACAGGACATGACTTAATTTCTACTGTTATTGGTATTGATAATGATGGAATAACAATTAAAAATTTCAAAGAAGAATGCAATAGTGCTGGAATAAAGTCTTTGGTCAATGAGCATAATGCTAAACATGAACCCTCAGAGGAATACCAGGTACCTTACTTTGAAGTTATTGACCAACAAAAGCAGGTTTCCTCAAATAGTAAGAATATTAATAAGCATTACAGCAGTGATGACAAAATAATTGAAGTGACAAGGAATCCATGCCCTGCAGAATACAAAAAACTCTGAGACAGAACATCAGAGAGAATCACTTGAGAAGGACGATGCATCTGGCAGAGTACTGCAAACCAAGGTGAACAGGAACAATTATACTCTAGCAAGATTTGAAATGATAAGTAATGAAAGTCTACAAATCAGAAATTTACAGATATCTAACAGTTCTTCTGACCCAACCATAAACTCTTCTTCGTGGACCAACAAGACCACAAGTCTTTTAACTAATTCTAATAGTCTTTCAACAACTTGTTCCCCCAATCCATCCTACACATTTGAACCTCTCTTACAAGACCAGTCCTCCCAGTACACATCTACATTTTTGGATCCTTCTGACCAGAGCCTGACCATGTTTCCTGTGTCTCCTGTCCTGATTTGACAATTCAGTGCATAAACAACTCATCAGATTTGTCCTATAAGTTCACAAGCATGTCCCCAGATCCATTTAATATTACTGTTACAGATCCATATAACCAGTGCACACCGCCTACTCTTGACTCAACCTACCACTTGAAAAATGAGTCATCTGATGTGTCCTACTCATCTGATTCATCTGCCCTATGCAAAATGCCGTCTTTAGACCAAACTAATCAAAACAAAACAACCATGCCACAATCATATGACGAGGTAAAAAACAATTCTCTAGATGCATCAGACCAGTGTACAACCGTAATTCCAGACTCAGCACTCCAGTGCAATGTCACTTTTCTATGTCCATCTAAGCAAAGCACAACTTCCCTTTCTGATTCAACCAACCAGTGGAAAAATTACTCTTCTGATTTGTCAAACCAGGACACAAATACGTCTTTAGATCTATCCAATCAATGCTCAACTATTGCTTCAGATTCATCCAATCATTGTGATATGGACACAACCAGCTCTTCTGATTTAACCTGGACAAACAACTCAACTAATTGGTCTAAACAGAGTGCGATCATCAACTATTCTGTTTCATCGAAACATGAGACATCCGATCAGTACACAACCACTTCTCTAGGTCGGCTTGGTCAGTGCACAACCATCACCTCTGATCCAAGCTATCAACCAGGGGAATATTCTCCCAATTCATCCAACCAGTATACAATCACCTCTTTAGATCTATCTGATAAGAGCACAAACACTGCTCTAAGTTCCTCTGAAGAGTGCAAAACCCTCTCCTCAGATCCTTCCACCCATATAATTTTGCTTTCTGATACTATCAACCAGCAAACAAGTTCTCTAACACCATCTCATAATTTCATAATCAATTCTTCTGATCCATTAGACGGGGATACAAATGACTCATATAATCTATGTTGCCAAACCCCACTCACTAAGGTCGATGTAAACAACCAGCATGTAACAAACACTCAAAATACAATGTTGCTGTGCAAAATACACTTAGAAGATTTACTACCACAAAGCAACACTGTCTATACTGTCCAGTCCTCTTCTGAAGTTCTATCCTCCACACCTGACATACCAGATCCATGCATAACAGTTTCTTCTGATCTTTCTTCCACATGCAAAAACACACTGTCAAATAATTCAACCTGTGAGAAAATGGCAACCTCTAATGGATTTTCCTACCGGTGCACAACTGAGTTTTCTAACAGCATAAGTAAATGCACAAATCCTTCAACAAATCAACATGATCAGTGTATGGACAACTCTACAGATCCCAGCAACAAGTGTACAACCTGTACTACTACTTCAAGTCAACAGTGCAGAACTACTTCTAATGCTTCTTGTCATTGCACTATTTATTCTGATTCTAACAGTCATATAATCTCTAATTATGAAACACACAACCCATGTACAACCACTTCACCAGATTCATCGCAACAGAGTGCAACTTTTTTTTCAGAAATATGCATAAGCACCACCAGTTCTGATCTACCTGATAAGTATGCAGCCACCTCTGATGATCTAGATTTGTCGTGTACAACCTTCTCTATATTTCCAAGATATCAGCATTCTACTGCCTCAACAACAGACCAATGCAATAACTTCTCTGTGGGTTTTCAGCTCTCTTTACCATATGAAATCAATACAGGTTGTGCACCACCTTTGAAACAGTCAACACAAGATGAATATGGATATATAATTAAACAGCATGAAAGGTCCTTTCTAGGAGAAGTGAGGAGAATATACCTAGACAACCAAAATGTAGGCTTTTCACTTTTAGATTCTGGGATCATTTTAACAAAAGGAGTATATCATTTGGAAAATATTGCCCTGATGATGCTGGTTAGTTGCCTCCTTTATTACTACTACTGCTGCTGTGTTGCTGCTGCTACTACTACTACTACTTCTACTATTACTACTACTACTACTTTAACTATTATTATAATTAACAAATTAAGTATGGATTTAAGGTGACATAAAAATACATACAATTTTAATATGATTATAAATAGTTTAAGGCTATTTTCACACTTCTGTTTAAGACAAAGGTCATAATAGTGGTGGGTCAATCATAGTATGGTTACAAATGGCTTCTAATGTACCCCATTGGTTTATAATTTGATCCAACAGTTCCTTTGATAGAGACTCAGACTACAAATATGAGCAGGTTGTCATGATCATACCAGAAAGAACCCCAGCTTTGAGTTCTGGTCGCCGGCCACAGCCGTTGCGACATAAGCCGTGGTTTCTGACATAGTGTTTACATTTGTGTTCACTAGTGTGAACTGGGTTTTCTTCCCTGCTATCTTGATTGATTCCTGGCCGACGCCTGGGCCAGGAATCTTCCAGAACTCCATGGGTTAACCTGGCTCCTTGCTCCTGGGTTATTGACAACTCTACCTTCATATCTGGTCTTCCGTTTCTTCCTCCTATTGCCTTTGTCCTTAGTTCTTCTGGAAGGTATTTAAGTGCTCTTCTGTCTCCTCTCCTTGCTGGTTATACTGGTCTGTTTTTGCCTATTACTCACCCTCTCTATTCTGTGCCTCCCTGGTTATCTTACTCTGCTTGGATCATGTTTATTCTTCTGCCTCATGACTTTGTACCGCGTTCCTGATAGTTACCGACTTGGCTTGCTTGACCTTCCCATATTGTGTTTGTATTGTTTGTCTGCGTCTTGTGTTCTCACACTATTCAGTATAGTGCTCAGTCTTCTGGTTGGGGCCGGCCTGTTAAGGAGTCGGGCACCCCAAAAGGCAGGGACAGGGGTTGGGACTAGTGTCAGGGCCTCACACTGTCTGTGTCTGTTTGTGCGCCCCTGACGGGTCCCTTACACAGGTACTAAGAAATTAGATCCCTACTTTTTTTCCACGGTCTTGGGGGCTCATAAAATGTGCAGTCTTATTACTATCATGTAATGAAAAATATACGAGATTATTGTCATCCAATATGTGTACCTGTAATACCCACTTACAAATTGTTATGACCTATCTTTTTCTTATTTATGAGGCTGTTTTTTTTCTTGCTTCTGGTCTAAATAAATCTCTGGTTGGTTCATCCACCTTTTTAAAATATTCCCCATAATCAAAGCTCACCTTAATATACAGTGGGGCAGATTTACTAATTATGGATAGTACATGATGTTAACCTAGACTAGACAGTCTAAAAATTTGCTTAATGTGCATCACGCTGTTTGATAAATTGGGAACCTTTTTAGACTTCTCTAACTTTTTCTACCAACTATTGTTTGGCTTACTTTGAACCAATATTCCATGCCAGAATTTTGGTACAGTTTTGGTGTATGTTGTTGCATTTTAAGCCACACCTCTTCTCATGAAGTCATGGTCTTTTCCTTCTAAGCTAACCTCCCCTGTCGCCTAAGGCGTAAAAATAATCTAAAATTAAAAATAAATGTGTATAAAACTAGATAACTGTTTTATTGTCATGTACAATAAAATGATCCAACCTGTCATTCATAGGATTTAACATTTACCATAATATTAGGCATTCTGGTTAACAGACAGTAATAGGAAATCAGATAAGCAAAAAAAAATTTCAATGTCTCTTGGTTTGTTCATAAAGTTATTACCTGTAAACACAAGTGTTATTTTTTTCAGCCTGATGGAGAAGAGCTGGGAACAGTGGTTCAAAGCTCGAAGCTTTTTCTTTACTACCAGTTGGAGAAGCATTTTTATGTCACTCACCAGCTGAACGAAGACTGGTACCATATTCAGGACCGTATAACTAAAACCACCATGCTGATGAAAAAGGTGAATTTACACATGAGAGAGAAAACTACGCACGAATCGCGTCATGCACAAATATGGTTATTTTTAGAAACACAAACTTAGCTAAATTGGTTTAAACTGCTTTGATAGTCTTTCTGTATATTACATTGGTAGTTTATTGTTAGGTTTATGTTATTGGTAATACATAATTCTTAAAGGGGTCTGTAAAGCAACAAATATATTTGCTCAAAAGTAAAAGAAAAACAGCAATTCAGTTAATGTTTGCATAAACATTATCACAAGTGGCAAAAAATTTCAGAACAAGCGGCAGAACAAGGTCTGATCTTTTGCTCAGTACAATACAGTACATACCTACATATTGTAGTTGTGCGTTACCGCCATTATTATTACTATGAAAAGGAGATTCCAAGGACTTATACAGTAAAAATATCTTGCTTCCCCAGTACATTAGATGGCAGCATTAAAAAGTACAACTTGTTCTGCAAAAAACAAGCCCTCATACAGCTATTTTGACCAAAAGATAAAAAGAGTTATAGCTCTTGGAAGGCAGGGATGACAAAATCTAAAACGTTATCACCAAAAATTGCTGCAATGGGAATGACTTTGTAATGGATGTTGAGTGGATAAAGATGGTACCAGTCAGATAGAAGATGCAAATACATAAACTTTACTGAAGGTAGTTCCTTCACAGTGCAGATCAGAGTACAACAGCAGTTTCTTTCCTTCTTACAACAGGGTCTCACAGCCACTTAGTCATCTCCCCTCTTTTTCTCAGCAATCTCTCTCTCTGTTTCTTGCACATCCCTCACCAGCTCCTCTGGCCACATGGCATGCACCGCCTCCCTGGCTCACTTCACATCCTGTTCCTCTCCCCTGTCTCCACCCCCCAGATGCCCTGTGCTGTAGGTGGATCTAACAAAGTTAACCCTTGACTGGAACTCTTGCACAGTATACACATATTCACAGGAACAACATATACAAACTTCAACACATTAGTGGGATACCACATGTCTCCCCTCTAAAACTGCAGCATCCCCGCGCAGTCAATAGCCTGTAAGAAAACAGTTACAGATTACATTTATGATATCCTCTGCTAACTGGTTGGTTTAAGATGAATCCCTGCTCCTGTAACGAGAAAAGAAGAGAAAAACAAACAAGCAGCAAACATGAACAATTTAACTTGGTACATTCTTCAAATGGGGCGTTGATTCAAGTCTTCATTTGGCACTTGGTTCAACTTGACTTCAGCCAACCTAACTAACACTTGAAACCATAGTCCCAAAGTTCATATCAAACAATTTAACCTATTGTCCCGGTAGTCTATTCTCTATACCTGACAGGTAACCGACTTTTGGTTGTCCGTTCTGACCGTCTGAGAACGGGAACAGCTTCTTCTGGAAGTTCTTGTTCTCTCTGTACAGGTTGTGGTACAAGAAAGGTCATACATGGAACATATGTCCAAGCAAATGGAGATATAGGCATCTCATTTTCTCTTGACTCTACTTCTTTTGTTCCTCAGCAGTGAGTACGGTATTCTCGGGTTCCGGATCACCTACACTAAGGCGTAGTTTAATCTGAATTCGATGCACAACTTTCTCTTTTTTTTCAGAGTCTCTAATGATCTTGTACACTTCTATTCCTGGGTATGGAATAGCTTGAATTGTATATGGAGTTGACTCCCACTGATCATCCAATTTGCTGGTATGATGATTCTTCTTCATCCAAACTCTGTCTCCAATCTGTACAGGTTTGGCCTTAGCAGTAGCATTGAAATTGTTTTCCTGTCTTTTATGAACATGTTTCATTCTGTTCTCCACAATTTCCTTGGCTTCCTGCATTCTCCTCTGATGGTCAGTTACCCAATCAGAATTTGGTAGGGGACCTTGCATATCTCCAGTGGGCAGATTCAGCCTAACATCTGCAGGTAGCCTCCCTTGCCTTCCAAACATCAAATAGTAAGGGGTATATCCAGTGGAACACTGAGTAGTGTTGTTATACAGGTAGGTGATCTCTTGCAGCAAGTCAGGCCAATTACTTTTTTCGTGTTGGGGCACATTTTTCAGCATATCAATGATAGTCTTATTCATTCTTTCACATAGTCCATTACACTGTGGGTGATACGCTGTAGTTCGAATCTTCTTGCAACCGTAGAAGGAACAAAGTTCTTGAAACAGGGCAGACTCAAAAGCAGGGCCTTGGTCTGTTAAGATCTGTTCGGGGTATCGATAGGGCCGTACAAAATTCTTCCAGAAGACTTCTGCAGTAGTTCTGGCAGTCACATCTTTTACAGGAACTACGACGACAAATTTGGTGTAATGATCCACCATGGTCAAAGCATACGCATGTCCAGACCTACTTGGTTGCAGTTTGACATGATCAAGTGCCACCAGTTCTAGTGGGCGAAGTGTCTCAATGGGATGCAGAGGAGCTTTCTGTTCCATACCTTCTCTTCGGCTTAGGGTACAAGGGATACATTTTCGGCACCAGTGTTCAATATCATTGCGCATCCCAATCCAGTAGAAACACTCTCGAATAGTCATCTCAGTTTTCTGGCATCCAAAGTGCCCTGATTGGTCGTGATAAGCTTCTAAGATGAGGCTAGCTTCTCGTCTAGGCACGATGATCTGCAGAATTCTTTCATTTGTGTGTGGGTTCAGTATTCGTCGCACCAGTAAACCTCTGTGGTAACATAATCTTTTCCTCTGCCTCCATAGGCTCTTCAGTTCTGAATCACTTTGGCTGTATGACTGTGGTAAATGTTGGATGTTGGACACTAGCATAGCGTACAGAGTTTTCAAAGTCTTACTTTCTCTGGATGGCATTCCAATCAACTTTCTTGATTGATAGCAACTTGTTGGATTGATTTGGATCTTGCTCTATAGGGAGGTGTATACTCTGAGTATTCTGACGGATAAAGTGTGAGTAGAAGGCTGGCATCTCAATTTCTTCCTACTTATCTTCAACTGGATCTGTCACTGCAGCAGGGGTTACTCTGGATAGTGCTTCGGCATTCACATTGGCCTTGCCTGCTCTGTACTTCAAAGTGAATTGACAGTTTGCTAATCTTGAGGCCCACCTTTGTTCCATGGCTCCCAGTCGTGCCGTCTGTAGGTGGGACAAGGGGTTATTGTCGGTGAAGGCAATGAAGGGGGTTGCGGCCAGGTAATGTTTAAACTTCTCCGTTACTGCCCATACAAGCGCCAGGAACTCTAGTTTAAAAGAGCTGTAATTCTGATCATTTCTTTCTGTAGGTCGCAGAGATCGGCTAGCATATGCAATGACTCTTTCATGGCTTCCTTGCACTTGAGCCAGTACTGCTCCCAGACCTGTATTACTTGCATCAGTGTATAGATGGAATGGGAGGTTGTAGTCGGGATATGCTAAGATAGGAGCTTCAGTCAGCATTTTCTTGAGCTGAATGAAGGAATCTTCTAATTCTGTTGTCCATTGTATTGTTGGACTTCTGGCCATTTTCTTGCACTGTTGACCCTTTAATAAGTCTTGAAGTGGAGCAGCAATCCTGGTGAAATTCTTAATAAATCTTCTGTAATAACCTGCAAATCCAATGAATCTCCTCACCTCTTGGACAGTAGTGGGAACAGGCCAGTCTTTCACAGCTGCAATCTTGTCAGGATCTGGAGCTACTCCTTCAGCACTTACAATGTGACCCAAGTACTGGACTTTTGATTGTAGCAGATAGCATTTGGATGGCTTCAGCTTTAAGCCGTGTTTCGCAAGGGCCTCAAAGACTTCTGCCAGATGTTGAAGATGATCTTCATAGGTCTTGGAATAAATGATCACATCATCTAGATACAGGAGAACCGTTTCAAAGTTCTTGTGTCCTAAGCAGCTTTCCATGAACCTCTGGAAAGTTCCTGGGGCATTGCAAAGGACAAATGCCATATTGTTAAACTCAAAGAGGCCCATTGGGGTGGTAAATGCAGTTTTCTCTCGATCCTCCGGTGCCATGGGTATTTGCCAGTAGCCGCTTGTAAGGTCCAATGTTGAAAAGTATGCGGCGGATTTCATAGCAGTTAAGGATTCTTCTATCCTCGGTAAGGGATAGGCATCTTTGTGTGTTATGCTATTCAATTTTCTGTAGTCCACACACAATCGAATAATTCCATCTTTCTTCCTCACAAGAACTAGCGGTGCAGCCCAGGGACTGCAACTGAACCGTATCACATTGGAGTCTTTCCTTTCCTGTAACATTTTCTTCACAGGCTGGTACAGGGAGGCTGTAATTGGCCTGTACTTCTCTCTGAGAGGAGGGTGATCTCCTGTATGTATGGTGTGTTCAATCCCTTTGACTCCTCCAAAGTCCAGTGGAGATTTGCTGAAGACATGCTGGTACTCTTGGGCAACCCTCAAGACTCCTTCTTTTAGTGGAGTTGGTGTACCTTCGGTGCCGATGTGGAGATCCTGCCACCACTCATTCTTGGGTTCAGACTCAGGGTCAACCTCTACCTGTGTAGCACACTGGAAAACTGGTTCTGTTGGTTTGATGATATCCTGATCATAGACTCTGTACAGCTTAGCAACAGTAGTGTATCTAGGTAACGTCACAATTTGGTGGCTAAAATTCAGGATACGCACGGGGACTCTCCCTTGTACTACCTTAGCGAGGCTTCTTGCTGCAACAGTAGCGCCGTCTGCGTTCAGCTCTTTAGTTTAAATCAGCACCTCGTAGTCTTTACCTTGTAGTCCCAGCCTTGCTTTACACCAAACTATAGTTTCTGTTTGGGGCTGCAACCTGACAGGGTGAGTACCAGTAATCCGAGATTGTCCTAGTTCTCCATTTGGACCAGCAAATCTTTGATGGCCAGTCAAGAGGCGTAGCGTTTTCTGAATCATACATTTCTCTGAGGGGGGGGCTAGTTTCCTTAAGAGCATCAGACATGATCTCTATGACTTCCTCCAAGCAGTTCTGAAGCACATTCATTCTCAACACCACAGGGGGAGGGTCACAGTCCACCAAATTGACAACAATGAAGCCTTGCTGGGTAAGTTCAGTTTTTCCAATCTTGACAGTAGCCTCCCAGCAGCCCACTTGGGGGACAACTTGACCATTACTGGCAATAATGTTTAGTTCATTATTAGAGGAGGTCCTGATCAGCTGATCTTGTTTCCAGTAGCGTTCATACTGTGGCAACTGGATTGTGGTCACTTGTGACCCAGTGTCAAGTAATACTGCAAATGCGATGCCATTAATCACTACGGGGATAATAGGGCGGTGTCCCACATATCTGTGCCCCCAACTTGGTTGATTTGGACCTATACATCCCTCGGCTCCCGAGCGATGGTCCTTGCCCCCAGGAGTTCCCCGTTTAAATATCTGCACATACGTTCAATGTGGCCACTTCTCTTACAATTCCTGCATATAGGTCGGCCTAGAGAATCAAATTGGTCAGTGGACCTTCTCATGGGTCTATATTTATCTCTAGAACGGTATGGAGGAAGTTCTCTTACAGGTCCAGCATAGTCCACTTGATTGGGCTGTTGTTTCAGCTCCTTGACCTCTTTACATAATGCAGCAAAGCCTTTAGCCAGTTCCTCCACTTGAGTGCATATTTCTGTTGTGACATCCTTTGTTTGCATCTGTGCGCACTGTGTAACTATGGTCTGTGCAGGAGGGTTCAGGGCCACCTCCCTATAATGGCAATCTTCTGGACTCTCACTGAAGTTTCTAGCCTGAGCAGGGGCACCATCACAATGAAGTGTGGCTCTTGAGGCTGTCCCCACAGTCATAACCTTTATAGTCATCTCTTTGAAGTCTATACAGATTAACTGCAGTCGTACTTGGATTACTGGAAGAAGACGCATTTTCAATAGCCAGTGTTCAGTCCCTCATTGACATTACTCCTATCAATAAACTGTTTCATCAAATGTTCTACTCAGCATTTGTTTACGTTTTCAGCAGATCAGCCTTGCATTATTATGGACCAAATTTGGATGGAGGCTCTACTTGTACAAAACTTAAAGCATAGTCTCTTAAAGATTCATGTGACTGCTGCCTCCTGCTAAAGAATCTCATTTTTAATTCTGACACAGTTCTGGTGTCAAAGATTGTGTTCAGTCTCTCAAGGACTTGCTCAGCCGATTTCTTTTCTGTTGAGGGCCATGATTTCACTTCCCTTAGTGCAGAACCTTGCAGCTGGCCAATCAGTATTTCCACCTTTTGCTCAGGGGTAACTGGGTACAGTCTAAACATGGCTAAGATCTTTTCTTTAAAGTCTCTGAGGCTGTTGGGTTCCCCTTTATAACTAGGGAGCCAAGGTGCTCCCAAATAGTAAGGCATTGTTAGTGGCATGGTTTGTGCTGCAGCAGCAAACCCACTAGTGCTGGGCTGCTCACCATCTCCTTCTGTAGACATTGCTGATGGGGCTGTAGTATACCGTGGTGCAGTTCTGCTTACCTCTTCTAAGTGTATGACGTTACACTGGTGCAGAAATAAAGTCTTCCAAGGTCACAGAGGTCATTTGAATCCTGTTCGTGGACGCCAGAATTTGTAATGGAGGTAGAGTGGATAAAGATGATACCAGTCAGAAAGAAGATGCAAATACATAAACTTTACTGGAGGTAGTTCCTTCACAGTGCAGATCAGAGTACAACAGCAGTTTCTTTCCTTCTTACAACAGGGTCTCACAGCCACTTAGTCATATCCCCTCTTTCTCTCAGCAATCTCTCTCTCTGTTTCTTGCACATCCCTCACCAGCTCCTATGGCCACCAGGCATGCACCGCCTTCCTGGCTCACTTCACATCCTGTTCCTCTCCCCTGTCTCCACCCCCCAGATGCCCTGTGCTGTAGGTGGATCTAACAAAGTTAACCCTTGACTGGAACTCTTGCACAGTATACACATATTCACAGGAACAACATATACAAACTTCAACACATTAGTGGGATACCACAACTTAAAGGGAATCTGTGTTTTACTTATTAAAACAAGACCCTGATCCATATTCTTTTCTTCTTTGACATTTTTATTTTCTGATTGTAGATTTCTCAATCCAGTCATCTATATATGATTGTGGGGACAACATTTTTGCTTGCACTGCTTTTAACAGCAGTTAGAGAGATACTTTACAGCAGCTTCATTCACAAGCCTTAAAGTGAACTTGTCACAAAGTTTATGCCCCCCTTGCTGAGGACAGACCTGCTGTTTCCAGCGCTGTGTCCCTTATTCTGTAAGGTGCTGTAGTTTTAGAGCATTTACCCCTCAAATTTTATTCATGAGCAGGTGTTAGCCCCGCCCACCAAAGGTTAGCCTCGCCCACTGACAGTTTTTCACATGTTTCTATCTATTCGAGGATAATAGGTTTGTCAGTTGAGGTGGGCGGGGCTAGCTTTAGATAGGCGGGGTTTTAAAAAAACTGACACTCTGAATGACTCTTCGAATGACTCTTCTGGCTAAAAATAGCAGATTTGAGCATTAAATACGAAAACTACAGCATCTAACAGAATAAGGGAAACAGTGCTGGAAACAGCAGGTCTGACACTAGCTTGTGCTGCCCTCAACAAGGGGGGCAAAAACTATGTGACAGGTTCTCTTTAAGACTGACTCAGTCCCATTGACTTATATAGGAGAGTTTTCTAGGCATGCTGTGTGACCTGTGAAGAAATCAGTGTGCAGGGAGGGGGAGAGGGTGAACTGTGACTATCTCCTCTTGTGACTGGTGAATCCTGTGTTATCTATTCACATTGGTGGTTATATATAAAAAAAAAGGAAACAGAGAAGGCGCACAATCGTGAATTATGTTAGGACAGGAGTTTATGATAAAATAGCAATTTTGCTCACCTCCTCATGTTGTGTGTTAAAACCAGAGGCACAACTCTCATATCAGCATAAATGCTCAGGTTTGAGCTCTTAACCTCGGCAGCTTCGCAGTCCCGACTCCCACGTTTGAAGAAAAGCCTTGTGGTGAATAGATACAGTCTAAATAGAAAAACTCGGGCAGTAGTGCTCAGAGGTATAGTAAGTCATGCACTATTGGGCTGGATCAGTGTTAGGTTAATTTATTTAAAATTAATAAAACACATACAAAGTATAAAAACTATACGCGTTTGGTAGCCGACTCGGTGCGTCCTCTGCAGTCACACAGATATGTGTTATTGCATCAAACACTCTCTCTTCTGAATACAAACATTTTTGTCTGTAAAAAGTATCTATACCAGCCATTCCTATGACAGTTTCAACCTTGCTCTAGACATTACACGTAACTCTCTCCCTCCTTCATATATACAATGTTTCACCCCCAATCTATCATACAGCCGCCATACGTTGTGCTTTTTGGGGGGGGATTCCGTCTGTAAACCTTAGTTGAGGAATGGTATCCTCTGAGGGAACTCGTTCTCACACTTGCGATCGATCTCTTCCCTATGTATCCATCAAAGTCTCTTTTAAACATTATATGGGTTGACGTTCAACGTATGCATAATATTGGCATATGTTTAACGCACCTATTTACAAAAAGTTCCAGAATATGTAATTATCAACTAATTCCGAGTATTACCGACCATAAAGGATGCTGATCACTCGAAGTTATAAATTAGAGTCTATTATAATATATTTATTGAACTTTAATAATTTGTCATATGTTTTAAGTAATCAAAGAGTTAATCACACGTTGCTCTATCCAAAGATTGACACTAAAACCGTCCACACAAACTGGGGATCCCTGGTTGCCAGTGAGACGCCTCGATGTGAGTTTGACTGACGGGTGTCATCTCCAACCAGATGTCCTTTAGCACCGGATGAGCCGCAGTCACATGGAGCGGGATTAGACCGGATCTACCTGTATTCTGTTACTGTCTGACACTATAAACGGTCCATCTTTGAATGTGTGAACATGCCCCTGATGAAGTGCCAGTTTTCGGCTACGAAACGCGTAGGGTTATAGTTTTTATACTTTGTATGTGTTTTATTAATTTTAAATAAATTAACCTAACACTGATCCAGCCCAATAGTGCATGACTTACTATACCTCTGAGCGCTACTGCCCGAGTTTTTCTATTTAGACTGTATTCACATTGGTGTCAACTTTCGGTTTGACCCTGCTTGTGCTAATAATGAGCAGACTACTGAAAATCTCTCTCTACAGAACAAGAAGTGGCAGACTATTATTAGGCTTAGTGGCCAAAGAGAAAACTGCAGGACTTAAGAATTTTTAAAAAATATTGAAAGTGATATGGAAAATTTAAAAAAAAATAACCAAAAATTCATAAAACTGTGTTTAACATAAAAAAATGATTTAAACAAGAAGTCATTTTTTGATGACACATTCCCTTTAAGAACCAACACCATAAATAAATGTTGACATGGCACAAAAGGATTACCTGCTCTGTCATCTATAAGGGTATGGCTGTAACTGAGTGCTAGCCTTGTTTGACAATGAACCGCTAAAGACCAGTCCATAGTATCTGCGGCTTCTAGGTAATGTAAACAAAGAGGGGTAGCTTCATGGTGGGTAGAAAGCGTTGGTGGCCAGGGGTCTTATTAAAGGAGTTGTCTCACTATACTGTTTCACAGAATCTGCTCCCTTTCGACCATGGTCTCTGTCTAGACAGGAAAATCAGGAAAGGGCATATGGACGGTAACCTGGAGACACATATGTACATTCAAAGCAGATAAAATCTCTCTTATTTCCTGACCAGGGGAATATCAAAAGAGCAATGTATTTAGTATAAGTCTTCATTTACCTTTCCCGACATGTTGAAAGACAATCATTGTAGTGAGAAAACCCATTTTAGGCCCTTGGACAGTAATTTGTAGCTTAGGAGATTACTTTTTTATGGCTTTGTAGGTACCTATCAGTTTTTTTGCTGCCAGAAAATATGACAGTAAATAAATCTAGGGATTCCAATACTTTATATTTTAAAAGTAAAATATAAGTTAAAGTCATCTAGTAGGTAAAAATAAGCTAATGTTTAAAAAATAATAAAAATGTTAACAAGTCAGACAAGCTAAAAGAAACACATTTGGTATTTCTGAAATATAAGTTAATAATAAAGTTAAAATACTTTTTGAACAGCATATAAAAACAAACAAGGAACAACTCTAGATTGACTTTCCTTTGCATTATTATTTTTAAAGTTAAAAGCCAAGCTCTATGTACCATAGAAGGCAAGCCCTAATACATCCATGTAAAAAAACTTATAGTTGTTGGAATGCAATGATGTACAAAAATTCCCTATGCCCTTAACCCCAAAATTTGATGTTCTTTTAATGGGTCGATAGATTCTAGAGGGTAACCAAAGATATAAACTTTAAATCACAGTTTGTATCCCCAAAAATCTGCATTTCATGTCATACTTCTGGCTATGTTGACACGCTAGATTCTTCGCTGCTCAAAGTTTCACAGAAGTTCCAATGCACGGTTTACCTCATAATTGGCATCATAAATTGTATGAAGGAGAAAATTCAGCAAGTGGAAGAGAAGAAGGAGAAACAATTCTGTTTGGCTTCCTTTATTTAAAATTATTGCTCATATTCATCTTTTTTACCCTCCTCCTCCAAAACTACATCTCCCTGCTGCATTTCCCTAATCATGATAAATTCATACTCATATCCTCTCCCATCTCAGACACGATAGCTCAAAAAGGAAGTTTTGTTCCCTCTTGAATGTCTCAGCAGCCATTTGGCTGTTTGCCGTCATTATTTCTTTAAAATATTTACTCATGAATATTAAGCACTGCTATTAACAAGGGAACCTGCTGACAGATTCTAGGATAATGGAGACCATCATTTCTAGATATTCTCAAGCCCAACGGGAGTGTGGCAGGCTGAGGAGGAGGGAGCATTTGTAATTAAAATTTGAGATTCTCAGATTAACTTGTGGTTATAGTTATCCCTTTTTTTTACGCTGACTCAAAATACATATCACAGTGATACACTTGGGTTGCTGCATGTAAGTACGGCTTTCAAGTCATAATCAATCTACCTTACTCTGGTGATCAAATCATTTTACTGTTACAATCTCCATTTTGTCGTAGTCTTTCATTTATGTCTCCAGTGTGTACTTTTAACCTCTTAGCAGATCATATAGTTTGTGCATTAAAGTCAATGAGGGCAGATTTACCCAATTTGGTAACAATAACTCATTTATACTTTGTATCAATGTACACTTTGTCAACCTTATTTCATAAAGTTATATAATAATGTCCTACAGTGGTAAAGTCTTAAAGGGAAAGTGTTTAATGTAAATGTCTTAGTTGGAGCTACCAAACAGCACTCTTTCAGACACTTTGCTAGTGGGGGCAACAATGCCTACTGAATGTCCTCTGAACCTCCTAATTTGGGTCAAACAGGAAATGTGCCTTGTGCATAAGAAAGTATTTATGTCACTCGTTGGCAAAGAAGGATGTTGACAAATTTCTTAAAGCCTTTCTTGTAATAATGAGCCATTTAATAAACTTATGGCTAACCAATATAAGTGACACAGTGTTCTGTACTGACTACATGCTTGCTATTTGGGTTTTTAAAAACGATTTAGTGGCAACACATCATTATATAATATTATTATTACATGTGACTCCAGTGATTATTTTTTTTGGGGATAATTTTTTGTTTGTGTGCTACTATGTATACATATATATTTACACTGCAGTACCATACAAACCCCCCAAAAAATAAAGTGTCAGACTATTTTTAGACTTAGTTGCCAAGTTAAAAACTAAAAGATTTCAGGACTGTTTTAACAAAAATATTAATAGTAATATGGATAATAATTTGTGGTTGCTTTTCTTCATTGCCCATATTACTATTAATTATTTATTTATTTTTTTTAAATTGTGAAATCCTATAGTTTTTAACTTGGCAACTAAGCCAAAAAATAGTCTGACAACTCTTGGTCTGTAAAGAAAACTTTTCAGCAGTCTCCTCATTATCAACACAGGCAGGATTACACTGGAAGGTGACACAAATGTGTAGATAACACAAAATCCACCATTCACAATAGGAGATGTCACAGCTCCCCCTCTCTCCCTCTGTACATAGTGACTTCTTCCCAGGTCACAGAGCATGCCTAGAAAACTATTCTATAGAAGTCAATTTGTCTTCTCCTTTTCACAGGCTCCTATTTCCATGTAGCTGCAGTAAAACACATTTCTAAATGTTGTTAAAAGGAGCTTAGGAAGATGGCTGCCCCATACTCATATACAGACAACACAGATTTAAAAAATCTAAAGTCAGAAAATAAAAACGGCTAAGAAAAAAAGAAAATGTATCCGTTTCTGGTTTTAATTAGTAAAAAAAAATATTGGTTACAGATTCCATTTACTTTCCCATGATAATAAGATTACCAGTATATGCCATTACTTAGTGATCAGCAGTGGTCTGACTGCAGAGACCCTCCCCAACCATGAGTACTGTGCAATTGTATATAGTCATTGCTGTAACTTTGATTAAAACACTTTGAGCAACATGTATGAAATTGTGTAGGTCTAAAACTCACTCTTTAGCCCATAGTAACCTATGGGCAAAAAAGTGGGTTTTAGACCTAAACAGGTTCATACATGTGGCCCTTTGGTTTTGTATGGTGAACTAATATCTTTCAGGGTTTGTCTAACTTTTGTCTAGCTTTTGTCTAGCTTTGTCTAGCTCCCAGGCTGCTGTAGATGAGGCACTGCACTGAATGGAATAGGTAACAGAAAGAGGAGAGAAAGGAGGAAAAGCATGATTAATTCATATTTATGATGAATCTGTGACACGATTATAACTTCATAGCTCGAAAAATGGTTGCAATAATGAACGACATCATAGATTTTGGTAGCTACAAGACGATAATTAAGTCAAGAAAAAACGCAGCAGAAGCTTTTTAATTTTTGCCAAGTATTTGCTAAAGTTGGTTTTAATTTGATTGAAGTCTTGTCCCCACGGTATGAGCTTTCATTCGGATTTACAGATAGTTTTTGGATTTTTACTAGTTGTTTGAGCGATTTACGTTGCCATCACATCATCGATGTCGTAGTGCGACCATCATCGACCAAGATATTCGATGGTCTATGGGAGAATATGATCGATGATGACCATTAAAGTCTATGGTAGAGCAACAACACCTCATTCTTATACCCAAACAGGCTGGAGAAGCTGAAATTAACATCCACAACAGTGCAAAGGATACGTGCTACATCTTAGGCAAACACACTATGTTATAAAAGCCCACAGAAAAAAAATCACAGACCATTCACTATCCCGTCTTTGCACCACCAGCAGACCCTTAAACCTGCCATGAACCCACAAATTAAAAAGTGCCCAGAAGGCTGTATGGATGTGAACATGCATTTTACCTTGAACTGGACATTGGAATATCCCGTCCTGGGCCCACAGCATGAGCCCAAACCTTGCTTGAGCTTCCAGATTAAAAAAGTGCCAGAAAAAGGAGTCCTTTATAACCACCATTAGGCTGTTTCACAGGACATTGACTTGTACCTTCCTGGCCACTAGATGACCCCCTAACCGCATGTCCCCCAGATTAAAAAGTGCCAGAAAAAGGCTCTTTCAAAACCACCATTTTCGTTTCACTGACATTGACATATACCTGTCCTGGGCCGCAGCATGAGCCCCAATCCGCATGAACCCCCAGATTTACAAAGTGTCGGAAAAAGGAGCTTTCAACCAAGCATTTTGTTTCGACTGGACCACTTGACTATACCTGTCCTGGGCCACATATGAGCCCCAAACGCTGCATGACCCCCAGATTAAAAAGTGCCGGAAAAGGAGTCTATCAACCACCATTGTAGATTCACTGGACATATACTGTCCCAGGTCCTGGTATCGCTTTGCCCCCTCCATGAGTGCGGGACCAATTGAGCTTCACTATGGGCAATACTGGTGTTAAAACGCTCTTCCTGTGTCCACACCCAGGTGCCCTTATTTCTTGGCATCCTTTTTCTCATTTTACTCAACGTGCTGGAGGAAATTGTCCTCTGGACTTTGTTTCTCCTGTCCGTGCTCCATACTCCATGTTCTCTGAATAACCTACATCTGGTCAAGTTTTCCTGTACCTTCCCTTGTAACAATTCAGAGGAATTTTTTTTAGCCGAGCTATTTTGTGCATGGCAAAAGTTTTTTAGTAAGTTTAATTCCTAAAAACAACATTTTTAAAATAGGATGGATTACCAACGCATATCTTTGAGTTTCTCTTTTTTAATTGTATTAAAAAGGGTGTCCCTCATACATGATTGATAGCTATGTTAAAGATCTTCTTTGCAAAAACAAGTAATTTTGCAATATGTTCCATAAACATGTCCTAGCCCAATATTCCTTGTTTCTGACAGCACCATCAACCTTGAGCCACTCTTGACAATTTGAAGAACAAATGTTCTTTTAGAAACAACATTTTTTTTTAATAGGACTCTGTAGTATTACTGCAAACTGCAATCACCTGCAAAATGCTCCCAAAAACATTCAAAGCATGACCCTTGAGCCACTTTGGACAATTGTGAAAACACATGTCCTGTAGAAACAACCTTAATTTTTAAATAGACCTGTAGTATCAATCTGCATGTCACAGCAATATGCCCCCAAAAAGTCAAAGCATACCTTGAGCCACTTTGGACAATTGTGAAGAACAAATGTTGTTGAAACAACATTTTTTTATAATAGGACTTGTAAATTGCTGCATTTCCAAAGCAGCATGACCAAAAAATGAATAAAAATGACTTCTCTCAGCCACTGTTAAAAATTATGAGGAGAAATGATGCCCACTTAGAAGCCCACATTTCTGTTCCAAAGGACCATGGATTATTGCAGAATCACACATCAACATGATCCCAAAAAATTTATAAATTAAGCCATTCTCAGCACTATTAAAAATTGTGAAGGGAGAAAATGCCACTTTAAAAGCCACATTTCTGTTCCAAGGACCTAATTTTAGCTGTATTCTCACAGCAAACATGACCTCATAACCATTGACGAATGCAAAACTTCCTAAAGATGAAAGTGAGAAATGGAATACGGTGTTGTCATGAACCTGCTGTCCTTTACTGTCTCCCTCACAGCAAAACCAGCAAAATGAACGGTTGGGAAAAGAGAAAAAAATTGCAGTAAGAAATATACATTTAAAAAAAAAGTTTTCAAGAGGACTCATTTCTGTTTGAAGAGGAATGTGAAGTAGACCGGCAAACTAATCGGTGACATCGGCAATTGGGTCCTCAGACCATCACAGAGATCCATGCCTGATTCATCTATGATGAAAGTCAACGTTCCACATATCTGGGAAAGCCCAGATGCGTTTGCTGTAAACTTCCTCCAGCTGTGTGAAGGTCCGCTCAGATATGACCCTGCTGCTGGGTGCAGACAACTACCTCTATGGCGTGGCGAGCGAGCCTCCAGGCCAATCGTCCATGTTTGAATACCCAGAAGTCTATTGTCCGAACACAATTCAAAAAACATCGGTTTGATGACGCAGATAGTCGTGCAAACCATGATCTTAAGCTGTCTCTGTGTTTGGATTGTGCCCTGCTTTCATGCGTTGGTGAGGTGGTAAATAAAGATTGCCAAGGTCCACCCATTAGGCTTCTGCCAACTTCGCCGTGCTGCTGCTCCTGCGCTACGCCTACGGGCACTCTTTGCTGTCACGTCACTGATGTTGATTCCACCGATGACATTTGGGGAGACTTGAACAGACGCCAACAGATGTCTCCAGTTTACAATCAGCAAGGTCTCCATTTTCCTGCATTTTACTCTCTATTTGGTGGTGAAGGAAAGTGCTTGAGTTTTGTTTTGTACCGGGGATCCAGGAGGGTGCCCACCCAGTCTGTTGTTCATTTTGATGGCCTTAATTGCGAGGAATCAATAGTTGGAGGAATGGAGCAGCAAGCACTCATGTGAGAGATGGAGCCTTAATTTTTCCAAGCCTCTGGGTCGAGGGGCACTAGCAAACTGATCTTCCTCATCTTCCTCCTCTCCTCAAATTCGCGCCAACCTCTTTCCAAGGCATGAACGTCGTAACGTCGGGTCTAGGAATACTCCTCCGCTTCCTCTGGACACAGCTTCAACACAGCCCTGACTTGCCTGAGATGACACCCTGAGAGCTGATGCGCCACCTTGCACTAGCCCTGGACCCGCGAACCACTGCCAAATGAAGACCGATGAAAAAAAAATTGTGAAACTGTCGGGCCTTGTGGATTTGATGAGAGAAAGCTCGGTCCCGCATCCTGTGTCTGTCTCCTCCTCCATCGCTGGCGGACCTGTTGTGTTTCAGTTCCAACGATCGTCTCCAGAACTATGATCACCACATAAGCTCATGCGACAAAGGGCATTGTCCGCACTGACCATTTTGTGGCTTCTATCTTTCAAAACTGGCAAGGATTGTGCAGAGCTCTTCACCTGACCTCCACTCATCGGTGGCTCAACACCCCGAGTCCGCAAAACCGCTCGCTTTTCAGGCATGTGGGGTCCACTTCGAACTGCATAATGGCATTGCGCTGGCTGCCGACAATCCTGGAGCATGTGGAGGGGTGGAATTCCAGCCCTGTAGCCACCGCATACTCATCAATGAGGCCGGTTGACGGGGAGGCCGAGCTGACGCTGCAACGCAGCCAGCGGGGACGAAAAAATAGCAGGGTTCCGAACGGCGGAAGTGCGAACATTAGGACTTCGAGCCTTCCCTCAGCATGCATTCCAGACCCGGTAGCTCTTTAGAAATTTTCTGGACGACAAGGTTCATGACATGTTGCCAGGGCAAGGATGGTGCTCCAGGCCTACCGATCTTAAGGCGTGCCAGCCAGATTTCGCCCCGTTATCCGCACAACCCACCACCTTGCCTGGCACAAGGTTCTTGGCACCCAGTCCCCAGCGCTCCGGTCTCGGTGAGGAGAGCCGTCCACAGGCTCCTGACCTGTGTGTGGACGGTCTCACAAACAGAATAATTTCCAAACGCCTGGTTTTTCTCGGGCACGTGAAGCCACAGAGGACCTAGGGGGAAAAGAACCACTGCACCAACCGCTGCGGTTTTGAAGAGCGTGCCCGAGTCGAGAACCACCGACCACCCCCCCAGAGACATCCACCCAGCTCACCCAGTGAGCTGTCACAGAGATATAACGGCCTTGGCTATATCTTGACTGACCAAAAGTGAAAAAAACACCTGTCTGAAATGTAACGGATATTAAAAGTATTTTGGCACCGTTCCAATTCACCTGTGGTGACTAACAAAATTGCTGTATGAAAATTACCTGCAAAGGTGGCTCTATCAACAAATCTGGACTGGGCAAAAGTGCAAAAAACAAACGTAACTGTAATGTATTCGGATAATAAAAGATATTTTTTTGGCCACGCTATCAATTCACCAGTGGTGACTACAAAATTGCTGTATTCACATTTAATGTGCAAGGTTCCTCAATGAATAACAAAGCTGTAGTGCGCCATAGTGACAAAAACACGTATCTGTAATTTTTCGGGTAGTAATAAAAAGGTATTTTTTTTGGCACCAATCCATTCACCTGTGGTGACAACAAAATTTTCTGTATTCACATTTAAGTGCAAAGTGCCTCAATAACAAAGCTGTAGTGCGCAAAAGTGAAAGGAAACACGTATCTGTAATGTGATTCGGATTAATTAAAGGTAATTTTTGGCACCTTTCAATTCACCTGTGGTGACTATAAAATTGCTTGTATTGAAATTTAACTGCAAGTGGCTCTATCAAACAAATCTGGACTGGCAACAGTGCAGAAAAACACAGTATCGTGAAGTTATTCGGATAATAAAAGATATTTTTTTGGCACCTTCATTCACCTTGTGTGACTACAAAATTGCTGTATTCTTCACATTTTAAGTGCAAGGTGCCTCAATGAACAAAGCTGGTAGTGCTCCAAAGTGAACAAACAACACAACGTATCGTAATGTATTCCGGATAATAAAAGGTTTTTTGGCACCTCTCAATTCACCTGTGGTGACCACAAAATTGCCTGTATTCACATTTAAGTCAAAGTGCCTCAAGGAACAAAGCTGTAGTGCGCAAAAGTGAAAAAACACGTATCTGTAATGTATTCGGATTAAAAACGGTATTTTTGGCACCTATCAATTCACCTTTGGTGATCTACAAAATTGCTGTATCACATTTAATTCCCAATGTGTGCCTCAATGAACATAGCTGTAGTCGCCCAAAGGTGAAAAAACACTATCTTACTTGTATTCGGATAATAAAAGAAAAGTATTTTTTGGGTCACCTTTCAAATTCCACCCTGTGTGACTACAAAATTGCTGTATTCACATTTCAGTGCAAGGTGCCTCAAATGAACAAAGCTGTATGCGCAAAAGTGAAAAAACACGTATCTGTAATTTATTGGATAATAAAAGGTATTTTTTGGCAACCTATCATCCTGTGCTACTACAAAATTTGCTGGATTCTAATTTAACTGCAAGGTGGCTATATCAACAAAGCTGGAAAGGGCAAATTGAAAAAGAACACCTATCTGAAATGTATACTATAATAAAAGTGGAGTTATGCACCTAACAAAGAGACCTGCAGTTACTAAAAAGAGTTAGTCCTGAAAAAACTTTCAGGCAGCTCAATATCCATGAAATATTATCAATAGAAACTGTTAATTAATAAACTATTGCAGTGCCAAAATTTGTCTACACTATAGTCTTGGTTGAACTTTATCCAGTATGCTTTATAGAGCTTGTCTGTGTTTCGCCCGCGGGCCCCCCCCCCCCCCGCTCCCCCTCCGTGACTTTCAGGGTAATGCCCCTTTTAAAAATTTTTTTTTTCTCTCCCAAATACAAAAAAATTTTCCCCAATCTCTGATTAACAAAGTTGTAAGGATCACAGCAAACAGTAAGCTTCTCTTTTAAGAAATAGAATAATTTCGCTTGCGGGTTGGACACAGGCAAGCCCCCGTCCTACTGCTACAGCGTGGAGACATGATCTGAAAGGAAGGCCTGTTCTATGTAAAACGGGGGTCTGTGTTTTTCTCCACCAAAATCCAACCATACACATCCCAGTCAGACTCGCACACACTTTCCCCCTCTCTATTCTGTAAGTGATTTGTGGCCCCCAAAATTTACGGGAAAGCCCGAAATGGCCAAATTTAATAGGATGCACAGTTTTAACTAAATTATCGAAGTTTAAAAAATTTCGATAAAAAAAAACTGTGCAGATTTCCTTTGTGTTAACGTCAACATTTTTTTTTACATAAAATTTAATAGAAAATCTGTCAGTATTTACACCAGCACAGTTTTCTGCCGAAACGTTTTTTATAACCCGGGCTAAAAAAACTTGAAAGTGTTTTTCTTACACCCAGTTTTTGGGGTGAAACATAAACAGTTCAGTGGGAAGGAGGACGGCTTTAATCCGCAAACCGCAGACAAAAGCTGTCCCCATAAGTGCAAAACCCCCCTCCACAAAATACCGGTTGAATAATCTGACCTGTATTTTGTCATTAGTGTGAACGCACCCAAGGGGTTAAAAGAAAACACATAGAACGCCAAAATGGATTTGCATTTCCTGTTGATTTTTGCTAAAAAGTACTAAACCCTTTTTGTTAAAAATGAGTTCCTGGCCCCTAACATGACAGCTAAATGTCCAAGTGTACGCAGCATTTTACGAATTGTATATTCTAAACTAAAATAAGCCAAAGTGCAAATAAACCCTAATTTTATAGAAAGAAACTGCTATGGGAAGTCCAGTCCAAATCTGTATCTTTCACAAACAAAAAATAATACAATAATAGTGTGGTATTAGGCCTACAAGTGGAGACATAAGACAATAGCATTTACATGTTCAATTTCATTTTTTCAGGTTCCACTTACAATCAACTGGTTGAAGACATTACACAATTTTTTGTGTCTTCCAAATGATTGCAGTCTACTGATCCCATATGCTGTAGTCACTGATCGTAATGGATCCATCCTCTTCATGATG